>DWNJ01001840.1:0-11353 GCA_018250275.1 Udranomia eurus
ATGCCGGAAGCGAACAAACGAAACCGATATATTTATATGGGTTTACCTAGCAAAAAGTATATTGTTTTGTATCGCAGAATGCGAGAAAAGATTTTATCGCAAAACACTCGAGTGTTTAGTCTAAGAATCTTTGTCCTAAATCTCGTGCATTGAATTCCGATCGGCCGGTTAATTTGCTCTTGTTTCGCGGAACGATACATGCACTAATGACCACGGTCCCGTTCGTGACCCTCGATTCCCTATTAAGGTGAAATGGCACCTTCGTGATCTGCGTGTTGCGTCTGCGCGTGCACACTCCCCACCACCTCCTCCTGGCCCCTAGCCCCTTTTCCCTTTAATTCAGCTAAGTGGCCGTTGATGAATGAGAGTTCGGTCGAAATAGATGGCCGATAGATCTATTTCCATGAGATACCGTGAAATGGTCTTATCGTTGAAGGCAGAAGCAATTTGTTATTTTATTAGATGCTTTAGTCTAATCTAGTTTTAAGTGCTCTCCATTCAGATGATCGAGTTGCTTGTTACGCGGTTTATTTATGTTGTTTATATTAGTTGGCGCATAGTAAAGAAACTGAGAATATTATACAAACAGTTTGTGTTGTATTTTCGTATAATATTCGTATAGTATAAACTATTATAATATAAAGATTGTAAACGTGTATGACAAGCAATTCAGTATAATGTTAATTTCTAACATTGTGTAGTCGATGTAGAACTATTAATAACTTTGCGTTCGCACAAAGGAGAGGGGGAGGATGTTGATAAAGCACCACGCGCTAATTATGCGTGTTCATTAGGTGTAATAGATCCGTTAGAGCTCTGATGCCGCGTATTAACTGTTGCGAAATTATTTTGATTAAGTATCAATGCAAATAATTCTAATACTGTGCTTGCAAATTATTGATATTTTAATGTAATATATTTCATATTGATGATGACGTTACCTGATAATATTACATTGACATTATCATGGTCCCCAACAACAGTAGCGCTTCTCACCTACGAAACCGCTAGAACAACAAAGAGAATGTGAAATTTAACAGTTTCCAGCTCGTCGCGTGTATGCATGTATGTATAATCAGCAATGACCATAAATTTCTTTACATCATTTCGTATTCGGGTTAATATGCCATACTTCATTAGTGTTATTTTGTTTAGTACCGCTACGTAGTACAGCCGTGTTGTGTTCTTGAAGGCGCTTGCTTTGCGGGGCGAACGTTTCACATAATCGGGCGGCGGTTCCAGTTCACGGATAACGCCGGCACGGGGGCAGCTGACCCTGCAATTAACATCGACCCGTGGTTCCGTTACGAGTTAATTGGCGTGGTACAATGATCGCGCTATCATATCTCCCGCATCACCTAAGTGGGACATTGGCCTTAGCCGATAGATAGATCAGCTTCTAATTGTCTTAATGAATCGCATCCTCTGCGCTGGCGCCGGCGCATTCGTCTTAGACGAACGCGTTTCTATCGCGTGCCACTTGGACACAACGCTAGTGTATTAAGTAGGATAATTTGTTTGTAGGGAATAAGTTCGATATCTAAAAAGGTTTTGCGTAATGTGTATTAAGCCCTGGTTTTTCATTTAACATCATCAACATGAAGCATATATGTTGTATGAGGTACATACATTATATATACCTCTGATTTCAATTGATGTTAAAAATGAGTCAGAATATTCACTTATATAAGTGATGGCGCGTGGAAATAAAATAATAATTGAGAATATTTACGTCGTATAAATGTGTAACCAGTTAGCCAGTTCTATGATACTATTTATAAGTATCATAGAATCATGCAATACTTTGAATGTAATTATATATATACATTTCATTAATTGGCATGTTTTTAAACTGCCAATGTTCGCCGTTTGTGGTTTTTCTCTGTATATTTTTCTTCAAGTAAGCGGTAGAAAATCTTTGGTCAGAAAATGTACATAACAAATTGACGAAATTTCTGAATAATAACATGATTCACAAATCTGTTTCTCCGGAGTGTAAAACTTACGGTTAACGTTTAGCAGCTCGGCGTAACTAATTAGTTATATTAGGTGTCTGATGCGATCTACAGTGGAAAATTACCTAGCTTCACCCCATCTGATGAGCAAATGCTTTGAATGGAAAACTCACGATTCAGCAATAATTATTGTAACTACCTCAACACACAATAAGTTTATTAATGTGTTTCTGTTATTACAATTAAGTTATATTAGACATAACAATCTATAGATTTACGTACGCTAATGATATTATAATCTGATTAATAACATTATTCTGTGTTCCAAGTGCATACAGATTATAAAATACATACATAATGGGTCACAATTGTTGTAGGAAAAAGTGTGTTGAAACTTTGAAATACTTGACCTGTAAATTTTCTTTTTGAGCTATCGAGACATTTTTGAGGCACACATTAGCGGTTTTTAATTACCGTAGAATAATCAAAAACATTGGCAATGTCGAAACCGGTTCCGAGATCGATTCTTACCGTTGTCTAAAAAACGAGCCCGACCCACGTGGAGCCTTTCAATTGGCAGCTAACGAGCCGCTTGACGAAGTTGCTAATCCAGATACATAATGTTGGCGGAGTGCAACATCTGTTGAAAATATTCCGCACCGCGCCACGTCCCGAACTGTACGAGAAACATCTGCCTTTCTGCGGGCCTGGTACTGCGGTGTGCTTTTATTATGTTTGTAGCCAAACGTGAGCTGTTTGTTACAAGCTCTTGGAGTCGTATGGATTCTCGATTCTACAGGATTTATTATTATGATAAAATGAAGCTCTTTGCTTTTCCTAAAATTGACTTCGCTTTTAGGCTTTCTTGCTTTTTTTTTTGCGATTTATGTAACAGTTATTCATAACGTTTGTATTAGCTGCTTTAATTTACTTATAACTTAAGTGGTCCAGTACATGTGGGATCAACACATCCCGGTACATCGGTAAATATGTCGGTAACAGCTCAAGAATTTTTCAAATCCGTATACACCTTTGTTAGGTGATTAGAATGGACAGATAATAATGTTGATCGTAGTAAATATTTATACAAAGTCAACCAGTGATGTAATTTATGCCGACAGGATAATATGAAACGGAGCTGTAACTATTAGATAAAGCAGTAAAATGTCAAGTGGGCTCCTACCAGGTGTACCTGTCCTCGGCGCGGTGAAGGTACTACACAATGGAATATTTCGCTCTCCATTAGAATACAATTACAAGGTCGTCGTGATCCAATTTACTGTTTCAAATACCACTCGTGCCGAATCAGCTAAGTTTCATATAATTGCTGGATTTATTGATTTTGAGATATGATATTTTATCGATCACAAATTTGATCGATTTTGCCTCCGACATTATTTTGCAATATGTAGAGATTTGCTTTGTTTCGATAAACAATTACCTATACCATTGGTAGAGACTCAACGTTTACATTCATTCGATCTATACTCAGTAGAGCTGTCGTGCAACCAGATCCGAAGTTGAGGTAAATACGTCCTGGATCAATCGGCTTATTCCTATTTTGCGGTGGACTGGTAAAAGGACAAGGCTGGCACAGTTAAGTCCCGCGCGCGGACTGACGGCTGAGTGACTGGCGGACCCGCTGCGCGCCGCGACACAGCACGCCACTCACGCCCGTAATTAGGCGTGTCAGTGTCAACTGTGGACCGTCGGCTTCTTCGCGTCTCTGCGCGCCTGGTACTTTTGTATGTGTTGGGAAACAAGTATTTGACGTTTTCTGCAAATATATTGTTGTTATATTGGAGCCTTCGACTCGTATTGAACCTAAATGCATTCATTGTATGGCTTTATGCTATATTATCAATGGATTCGCCTAGTGAGTTTCTGGAATGAAGGTGCGATTTCACGACATGTTAGTCTGGGTCTACGACATTGCACGCATCTCCTTGTCATAATTAAACTCGTAAATTGTTGCATCCATTTGTTTTATTACTTATTAAGTTAGTAGTAGTGAGTAGAGTAGATTCGAAGCTTTTGTCGTTAAAGGAATGTTAGTTATTTCTTGACATCTTGAAAACACGATGTGTTGCATCGTTTTTCCTTACTGAACCATCACTATTCAGTATTACTTTGATTGCATTGCAATATAAACTTTCATGTGAATAGGTGTAAAGCCTAATTAACTTAAATGAACGGTGTTTTCTTTTTACGGGAAATAATAAAAACTTGATGTTTCCACTTTCTTGGCAATCACTAACGCGACATCCTAGATCGGAGTGTTTATCGACATTAATTACGTGCGGTTGCGCTTAATAAATATTTTTAATTATGTCGCGTATCAATTAAGGTTGTCCACACATTATAATCTAGTGGCTGCGACGCTATAAAACGGTGTCCGGCCGTTACGCTAATTTTTATTTCGACTATCGTAAAATGCAAATAGCGTTAACCGATCGCCCGTTCCACTGACATCGATCTCTCGTGCCACGGTGTCAAGACCGCGCTCTTGCAACTCTTCCGAATTTTCTATATCGTACCGAAACGTCCCATCTTCGTGCGGTGGCATTCTAAAATGAACTCTAACTTCACGTTATAAATGCGATGTTTTGTCACAGCCCCTTGAGTTATCATCGTTCGTTATAAAGATTATCTCATAAAAGTTATTACTCGTGTTGAGGATGTTATAATTGCCGCTTCTCGCTAGCCGCGCCCCTTTTCTCTGAACGGTTAAACAGTGTGAATGTGATTGCTACTGGCACTTTGAGTAAAATATGACACGTAGTTAAATCTCGAATGCTTCCTTTTATAACTTGTTAATTAACTGAACGTCGTACCCACGGCTGCAATACACTTGTGCAGTTAAACAACAAAATAATATATTATGATTGTTTCTATGAGGCGAAAGTGGATTTCTAGAGTTTAGTGTCTGTGAAAATGTTTTGAGATTTTTATGGGAATGATAAAATACTCGTAATACGTACTCGTCCGAGAGTGAATAAGCCAAAGATAGACTTCTCAGAATCCGTCAAAAAGGCATCAATCAATATCAAATAACAATCGAGGTGGTGTAACACGATAGCATCGGCAGGTAGCTCGTCTGCATGTTTATGTTCTTGTTTGATGACGGTCATCGTTTCGTTTGTATACAAATATGTACTTGTTCTTAATATAACAAGGATAGTCTTAATATAATGGTTCAATTATTTGTACAGAACTGGTAAATATGTATATCGATTAAAGCTACGATTGTTTTAGTCTCATATGAATACGAGAAACAAGATGATTAAATTTGAGTAATTAACATACATATATACATTTAACAATAAAAAAATAACCAATCAGCAAAATCACAAGTATTAAATTTGGAAGACACTTGTCCACGCTTTCTCTATTCTCTTTAATTGAGCTCATTAAGGCCGACGAAGGATTGGCAAGGACTTGAGTCAGAAATGTCTTAAGAGTAGGTACAGCCTATGAATGTATTTATCCCTTTAACGTACACAATACACTGACTACCTATACAACGATTTAAAAGGGCGTCCGAATCGCACACCGTAGGTACAGTCATGCGACAAAAGTTCGCTAGCTCGTCGTTGCATACAAATTCGCCAATTAGCGGTCGCGAGCGAAACGAGAACGAGACGCGACCGTTTGTCTGCCATCTCGTGTCGTTGCGTTTGAAATTTTTATTGTGGGCAACGGTTTTGGCGATTAGAGTCCTCGGCCGGTCCGTGAGTCAGCGGGGTCGGTGTACAGTGGCTCGGTCGCGGTTTGGCAAACACGCACCAGCATATCGGTTGTAGGTAGGTAGGTTAGTTTACACGTTAGCTAGGCGAATGCGAATGCGAAATTCGGCGTTGCGGTTTTTGTTTAAGGGCGTGAAATCTGGGATGCGTCGAACGACCTGTATGTCGTTCTTTTGTCATTAGGTACGTCCATGACACTCGAATTGAGCTGTTTTTTCGTTGTTAATTGTTTAATTTATTCTATTGTGAGCTTGTCGGTTATTATTGTTAGATTTATTCTGTTTTTTTAAGGAATTAACTTTATAAGTTATTAATAACATACACCTATTATAATTTCTGTGACAAGAGAGAAGAGCTACTCGGCTAAAGTTTAACTTGGAAGTTTATCACTGTCGCCATCTAGTGATGACGTAGCAGCATTACATTCATGCATATCGTACCAATCATAACCCACTGATACGTATGGCTGTTTATATTAAAATTGATATCGAATTAATTGGTTATTAGATTGTATTTATGTTATGAATATTTGTAACACTATAGCTAATCGGCATGTGATATGACTTGATATCTCCATAAGCACAAATATTTAATGACATTAATATCTATAAAAAAAAGTTATATTCGAAAGTATTATACTTTAAACTTGTATCTAATAAAGAATTACGTCTGTCGAGTGGAACTAAAGAAAGGAAATGAGTGCGCGTGGTATAATAGTGCAATTCATTTATTTTACTGTAATTCATTCCAACAAGCGTGACATATTTTTGGCAACGTACCCCCATTGCGGAGTCGCTTCTCGTGTACGAGCGTGTATATTGGTGGAAACGCGCCGGACAGTCTGCCGCGGCTGTTGCATTGTATTTTTATTTTATTGTCTACAATGTAGAGACCGACCGTATCTTGGACATCGGGATTCCTCGCAAACGATACTTCACAATAACATTAACTACATTGTTGGCGTCCAACTGTTGGGATTAACGGCGATGGTCGTTGGCTTCGTGCGATCGGTATGTGCTTGTCTTGACCGATGAATCGATTTCGGGTAGAAATGTCTTTGTATGATTTACAATACTCGTTTTAGGAATTACCTTGTAAGTTGTAATTAAATGATATTGACTTAGTTAAATGATGACATATATTTGCAATTTCTTATTTTTATTATCCTTATTATAAATAAATCTTATCTTATTTATTAACTGATATTTTGTTCCTCTACTAATTTGACATCGTTTAATTTTGACATTGGAAAGATGACACTAAGGTCATTTTATCGTAGGTACGTATAATACATAAATATAAATGACCTTACTACTACTAGAGGATGCATTTCTGTAATTTTTTAATTCTTTTGACCATCCGTAGAAGCGTACATACTCGAGACGTTATCTGTACGATTATAATAAAATATGTAACAATGCAATTCTCGCTTTGACTGTACTTTTGTACACAGTTTTTCGTATGGGGCTGTGTGTGCAAACTTTTTTATTTTGACCATGTTCTTTTTTCAAAGTGAATATTTGAACTGAATGCAAAGAACTGTTTGGGATGTTGAAGACGTTCTAAATTTTATAATTCAGCTCGTATCGTATACAATAATTTACTTCCAAACCGGTATAACGGGTACAGAGCAAAAAAAACATACTTAAACTGTTGACAGCGACACCGTGAGAAGTGAAATAAAATGCCATCTTTTTTTGATCTCACAGCGTGTTCCGATGAGCGATTTTACTAAATGTATTTTTATTCCTGTTAGCATTTTTGGTAATAGTACGGAACGAAAGGATATACGTAACAATAATAGATATAGCATTTGAGCTCATCATCTGATATCTTAACTAACGTCTGATGTCCTGAATTCGGCAACCAACATCTGACGAATAGCTTCTTGACATTCCTTAGCCGTATTTGCTTCTTCGAGAACCTGTGAACCTGTAAAAGAGAGAACACACATTTTAGCACCCAACAGTGACCCCAAAAAATATTGTGGCTCCATCGACTGCACAGTTAGCGGTGAAGAGGCGATAATTACTCGCAAAGCTCACCTGACTCACTGCGCCCGACATCGTTGGACATTTGTCTAAGCCGCCCTCAGTTAGTGTTCGGTCACTTTCTGAATGGAGTTAATAACCAAATTGTAAACTGTAATGAGGTGTATAAACTTTTTTACGATTTAGGATTTAGGATTTAGGAACTCATGTTTAAATTAAATAAATAAAACAATGTCAAATCATGTATTTTCAGAGAGCAGGTTGAGTCTGCAAATCTAGTTGCAATCATGGGGTTTGCTTTTAGCATGCGACATACTGCAACCAGCATACTATTTGCTAGAATATATCTTAGATTCTGCTCACCAGTATGACGCAACGAAAAAGTTAGTCATTGAGGTTCATAATTACAGTATCCGAGTGTGTTAAAAGCTCTTAAATAAAGCTCTTCCCATTATATCTCCACTCGAATCGCTAAGTCTTTTGAAGACTCTTCTAGACAAAATGGCGTCTTGTGTGCAATGCTCTTGAGACTGCGAAGTGTGAATTATCTGATTAGCATATTACACGCCACAAAAAATACGCTATCGGTTTTCTAAAGGGCATTAGCTTTAGCCGTGTTTTGCGCTGATTTAATAGTTATAGATACGTCGTGGCTTGAAAGGTTTTCCGGGTTCAGTATAATTAGACGCAAATGTTTATGTGACAGTTTTGATCGACAAAGTTCGTATAGAATTTTTTGTGTCCCTTTTGTATATTAAGTATAGTCGTTGAGGTGTTTTTTGTGATATTGATGTAGACAATGAGCGAACTGTCCACCTAATGGTAGGTTACGCTACTGATGGACGTCACCCGTAATAAAATCCCGGACAGTAACGAAGTACTGTATGAGGTTTTGTTTGTGCTAGAAATCTTTTACGGTTCGACTCCAAAGCCACCTCCGCGACACCTATTTCTGTTTTATAATAGCAGTATTCTTGCTGCTGTGTTCTGGTTTGAAGGATGTGGTCAGGGAGACATACTAAACCGAGGCGTTCTAACTTAGTCCTCAGTTGTAGCCACGCATTTGTAATCGAGGCGAGAAAGAAATCCGATCCTGTCTTGTGATGGAGATGGAGAGAAGATGGAGTGAGCACTGGGTTGGAATACATATCACACATAGAAAGCTTTTACTTTTCATTTTATCAGCTCCAGTTCGTCTAGTGCAAAGCATGTAGTACAGTGTAAAGTGGATTGCATTACTGAGCAAAGCCCTATCGGGGATTTATCTTAGCTGTTTTTATTTCATCGGGATTGTATAACAGCATTGGGGCAATTTATGGCCATGCGAAAGTCTGTGCGTTTGTTTGGTTAATTGGTGCTTGTTAATGTATGTACGGCGAGCTTGTTAGGCTAATTGAGGATTTTCATTGTTCGTAGAGAGTTCGATACCGTTGTTCTCATGTGCTTTCTGAATACCATAAATATTGATTGCAAGCGTCGGTCGCCTCTCGCCTCGTACTTCGGTAGGATATTTTCGTTGCTAGGTATGTTTCCGAATAAACCTGGCAAGGAGGTTATTGAACTATCTGATGACCAGTGCCAGTTTTGACGAACTTATAATATATTATGCCATATCTCTAAAGTAAACGATCTTTCTTCTGTAACACGAAGAAGTGTTCAAATATTTTTCACATTTGTCACAGCTCGATTTTTCGAGTAAGTATTGTCATATATTTTTGAATATTGTAATTATTTTGAGGTTGTCCCGTATTTATAACTTGGGTTGTAAAATTAAGAATTGTAGCAGATCTTTTTTATTAACATATCCGGACATCGAACGGAATACCGAGAATCGATTGTGTTCGATGCAACAAAAGTGCATTGGTGCATTTTTGTCGAGGTTCCCACGCGGCGTGTGTTTGACGTATGAATGTGGGTACAAAACATGTGCACAGCGTATTTTGTGTTGTTATTGATAATATCTATTGAACTGTCATAACGGATGACGTCATAGAACATGTCGCGCCTGGCCGAGATATACGATGTTTTTGTACAATTCTTTTGTTAATTGTCTCTTTATAAACTTTCGTTGAAATTATTTTATTTCTACTAAGATTATTCTTTTTCTCACTGTTTGAATGATGAAACGGAACCTCTTTTCGCGAGGATGGTGTCGCAATTGATATCAGCTTCGCCTAATCGGACGTGGATAGTCTAAGAATACTGACCACAAACGTTTACCTATAGGCGACAGTGACTACTCAACGTTGGGTGCGCAGTCTATTCCAGTCCTATTCTCCAACTACAAGTAGGTAAGTCGTTAAAAAGGCACGCGCGGTCCCGTAGCTAGAATGTTATGCAAAAAGGTTAACATCTCGACGCGAGACTCGACAGGCACTCTCAAGGCGACCCTTCTAAACGCCAATAGAGCTGACATTATCAAATGTTGAGAACGTGAGGCGCCGGCGCACGCCCCGCGACTCTACCCAGATCGGTTTCCGCGATTCGCGACTCCGACCCGGGTTGCGCAAGTCGCCAGTCGCGAGTCGCCGCGTCGTGTGTCGCGATGTCGCAACCGGGTATTGTCTCCGTGCATCTAGAGCGGCGATCTGTGCTTCGTTTCGACTGTGAATAGATTGCTCATGCCGAGAGAAACGTGAATAAACGTGATGGTAGCAAAAATTGTCATCGTCGCATCAATATGTGCCTTACCGCTGCGTAGTGTTGGGAATGTTTTGGTCTATTTTGGTTTGAAGGATATGTAAGGCGACTCCAACCTTAGATTAAGTTGCATCCTACGCGTTAATAGTGGAGAAGCGTCGGTCACGTATGACAAAATGCTTGCTTTTAATGACATATTCCCGATACGTAGCTGAAGTATGAAACGTTATATTCTCTGTTAGTTTCGTAATTGTATCCACATTCGAATGTAGTTCGCATTACCCTAGCAGGACAACGCGTACGTAGATACGTCTCCGGTGACTGTTTGCTCGTGTGACAGTCGGCGCGGCCGCCCACCGCACGCCGCTTGCGCAAACGCAACGCTCTTGTTCCACAAACATAATTGTGGAGCGAACAAACACTAGCCGATAGCGTGATAGTGGGTATCAAACTGGGTGTTACTCGTGTATGAAATTAGAGGAAATTCTGCAATTGATTCCGAATAAACCTACGTATGTGCTAAATAGGAGTCGAGGGAGACAGCGTAGGTGATAGGTAGACGACTTTAAAAAGGCAGCCGGCCATATGTGCATGAGAGTAGCACAAGACAGACTACAGTGGAAATCACTAGAGGAGGAGGAGAGACTAGTGCTCTTTGATACAAATGCAATATAAGAATCTTGTTAGTGTCTTGTAACGTTGAGACAGCTTTTTTAATGGCATTTGTATTTCAGGCATTTATGTCATCCATTTATACTAATCATTTAAAACAGCAACTGCGTCTATATACTACATAAGGTAATAAAGTAATTGTCTTGTTTTTGTTTGATTGTACATTTATAGTTAGCTCGTATTAATTTTTTTCAACATGTAAAGCATATTCGTAGAATTAAGTTCTAACGATTTTACCAGGACAACATGACAATGTGCCCTGTTTAAATTTTTTAAATATTATTTTTGAAGGTGGTAGAACCTTTTACAGTTCGCCTCCGAAGGCACCACCGCCACACCTATTTCTGAT
>DWNJ01001841.1:0-11353 GCA_018250275.1 Udranomia eurus
CTTATTTTATTATAACATGACAAATGATGGTAAATAGTCACTACCGTCCACGGGCATCTGCAGAGGACTAAGTTAGATGCCCGTTAAATATCTCTCCTCTGACTATGACGATGATGAAAATTCATGCTGTTAATTACTACTATTTTGCTGCAAAACTACAAAATTAATGGTTGGCTAACCAACTCATTTCACATAAAGCTAACGTGAGGTTCCACAATTTATATTACTATCAACTAACTAAAATCATATTCCTGAGATATTTGAATTAAGGTCGGTACTATTGCTTAGTTGTACATATGTTAATAATTTTCTGGCTCACATATATATTTAGCACAATAAAATAGCAATAAGGGATTATTCAACATAGAGTGGTTAATTAACATTAACCAATGAAGATCTGTGACCAGCTCCAAATAGAATTTAAGTCCTGTCTACAATTAGATCACAACTGTGTTGGACTTATATCTCAGAACCATTACGGTACATGCTGAAAAAGTGTATTAAAACATATAATAAATCTGTGTTTGTACATGGAAGATACCTAAGAGAAGACCATTTTTAGGGGTCTTTATTATAGAATGGAACCGAAAAAAATATTTTTTGTCTCTTTGTCGTAGTGACGTAGACGGGGAGGCGGTACGAAGTGCGCCGGGTCAGTTAGTACAGTAAAGTATAATATTGTATATTCGCTTAATTCATGCAATTCATGTAAAACCGAAAAAAAATTACAAATATTTTGTACATATCAAACAGTAACAGAACTAGCACATCCTGAGGCAATCTTTTCTATTTTTATCCGATATCGGCAATGCAGGTATGAACTACATTTTTATTTATTCTGAATCCGAAAACGTGTACTCTATTTCGTATGCTTCGAAACGACGTAATGTTTGATTTGTTATAAATTCTCATTTTTCCTTATTGAAAAAAAAAGGAAAATTTTGAAAGTATAAGCTTCTTACCATACAAATAAATATAAATAAACAATATTTATGTTAATATGTATCTTATCGACAAAAACTGAACAAACCGCTGCGAGTAAATGTGATGCTTTAAAAATATATTTGACGGCGGACACGTTTCCAACTTTTTGACATTATTGTCTTTGACCATTCTTAATTTGCTCGGTGTAATACACTAAGATGATCCACTATGCAGCAAATTTTGAACAGAATATCACCTACACCTATATTTCTGACACAACAATATATTAGGAAGCAATCAATAACAGTCGCAAATCTGTCATCAGGTAGCGCGAAGAAAGGCCAACCACCCACCGGTAGCATCATAGTCTGGTTTGCAACAATAAAAACTAAAAAGTACTTTTAAACAAAGATAAAGCCAGGACAGAACGTTGAAACATCCTCAGAAGTGAATAGACTTGTTTGTGGTTCAGATTCAAAACCGCGTCGATGGGGGGCGCTTCGCTACCGAACAGTAGGAGATTTGCCTTTGTTCTACATCGACATGAGGTCCTTACTGCGGTTACCCACACATTAACGAACGCTGCGCCTCGCTTGCAACAAATTAAGACATTGAAACAGTCGACCGTGACGTATTAAATTGTTCTTGCGTTCTCAGAAAGTGTCCTTGTTAATGCTAGAAATACCTCAAGTCGGTAAAGTTCGCGGAAATGTATAAAAGATGTCGATTGTTTTGCGTTAAATTACCTTGAATGACATTCGATGCTATTATCTTTACAAAGTCGAAATGAAACGACTCTCTTGTATATAGTATACAAGATTCAATTTCGCGATCTTTTATTGCAACTGTTACCGATTTTATTTCGTGTATTTGGTGGCAAGTTAATAAAACATGAGAAGCTCCAGCGAAAAGCTTGGACTGAAAGCTTTTCTAATTGCCTTCTTTAATGACGCCAATGCTGTGTTTTATCGTGGCCAGCAGTTAGATCGCAGATTACTTTAAAGCTAACATACTCGTTTATTTCTGTACTTTAAGTGAGTGCGGCCTTCAAAGATCTGGGTTTGCCGACACGTCTAAATTATCAAAAATGATAAGCGTCATAAGACAATAATAATTAAATGACATAAATAGAAATAAAAAGAAAAGGAGAAAGGTAAAAGGTAACATATTTGTAATTTCTTGCACTATATTAAATTGTCCACATAACTATCTTGATCTAAAATTAAACTCGTATACCTAGTGCATTATAAGTAAATGACTGCAATAAGTTAAAGATGTTAAAATCATTACTAGACTTTCTAGGCTTGACACTAGACGAAGTGCTCCATGTCTGGAGTGAAATGACAAATGTAAAATGAAAACATTTTAACAGAAAGAAGAACGAAAATACGCGATCACTGGCGGCCGCAAAGTTCGGATTAAAATTTAATAGAGTCAAATCAAAAGAATCTGACTGAAACGTATAAAGCCCCGCTTTTATAGATCATCTAGGATTAATTAAATAAGGCAACTGAATGACTTGAATGCTAGGTAACCTAACCTAACCTAACCTAACCCTAATTATAGAGTTATACTAATGACCCAATGGTCACAATGCCAGCCTACCTTTCGAATGGTTCTATTTTCAACGAATTTTCAGTTGAATGATATGTTTAAACTGTTCTCGGTCAGCACGTTTGTGTTCTTGTCTTTGTGAGTTGTCCATACCCATGGTACGGAATCCTAGTAGGGCTATGTGAGTTAAATATTCATATTCTCTTCCTTATTTTTTTTGTTTCCTTGCTTTGTACGTTTAGTAATTTGCCCTACCCCTAATGCGCTATGTCGAAAAGCACCGATCAATACGCATTGTAGCAGCATGGTAGAATATGCTCCAAAACTGATTGTAGGATAACCCATGCTCAGCAATGGGCAAAAAGGGTTGCACCTGGGTTCAAAACATCGAAGACTGGTGGTGAAATCGTATTTACGACAGAAATAAATGAAATATATAAAATATTTGATAATGAATAATAATTGGACAAACATTGAAATGCATTTCATGTGTGTTTTAGCCGGTAGTGCTTATTTTAATCCCTCTCCTGGAAATGTTTGGTAAATTCATGCAAAACTGAAATCTAATATTTGCCTTCGCTATTACAAGCTCTTCAATTAATCCATTGTTATCGGCTGTCCAAGCTAAATGGAAACGAACGTCAGTCTGAAATTTGATTCATGTATAGTATACATGAATCAATAGTTAGTAACTATAAGGTCTAAATCTACTCGTTGCATATTGATTTAATATGAAACATGGAAGAGAAGGGAACATCTCACTGATCAATTTTCAATTACGTCTTTTCATTAGTTGGCTTCTGTAGTTATTTAAGCGACCGAAGATTTCGGAAATTATATTTTTGTTCTTGCGTAAATACCGTATTCTCAAAAAGTAATAGTTTTTTATTAATAGTACTTTATTATTAATTATTAAGTAATCTTATAATATTTATTATGAGAACTGGAAAGTTAATAAACACTTGGTAATATCACTCACGCACGCTTTTTTTTCTCTGGATTGGTTCAAAAGCATGTCGAACCAAAATTTGTCAATAAGTAAATATCATAATGTGCCGTCTTACATACAGATACCATCTTGATCTTTTAACATTTAACATTAAATTATTATTTTACAAACGTACCACCCATGTACGTTAAATATTGAAGTCTTTGATGAAACCATTTTAGCTTAGACTACAAACTTTGCCCGAATACCTGACATTGTTTAGTTATAGAAGCAGTTTGCTTTTGTTAGGGATATTGTATATAAATAATATTATAAAATTGTATTATACACTAAACACGATTAAGGTGCATTATTTTTTGCGAAACAAAGACCTATACTGTAAGTATTTTTTTATATACAAGGCAGTGTTTGCGCTAAAAAGATAATTATACTCGCAATTAAAATGTTATAAATATATAGTATGAAAAGTAGAGTCGACAGACTAAGGCACGTAAGTTCAAAGTTATTTGAATTTTAAATAAGTAAGAAACTATATCTATATATATACTTCTATGTCTACGAGTATATCTACAAGTACTATTATATTACAAAGAGAAATTATTTCGATTTTTTGTTTGTTTGAATTGTATAGGCTCCGACACTACTGGACCGATTTGAAAAAATATTTTACCATTAGAATCCTACATTATCACTGGTGAACATAAACTACAGAATATTTTCAAAAACGTTAGAGATACGTACAACTTCAATAATGTAACCCAACGGGTGAAAATATATCAAAAATATCCTTACATCGCGTACGCTGCAAAATGTAGTTAGTACAGTTTTATAGAGGACATCAATAACTTATTTTTAGATCTATATTCTCTTGTTTCTCGCCCCTAGTTTATCGAAAACCGTTATGTAACCATCACTACCGCCCACGCCGTAAATTGAAAAGTATATTCACTCCTTCAAATATTTACTACGAATATTTACTAGCATATGATTGAATACAAGCAAAGTTCGCGGTTTTATATATCTTGGAAATGGAACAACTATTTTAGGTCATGTACCTAGTAGTAGAAGTAGTATCTTAGTAGTTTGTTCAACTAACTTCTTACTGGTTTATTGGATAATAGTCACCGGATTTTAGACTGACTGTTACGTTTCTTAATACAATGAAAGAAAGAGTTATATGTTAAAATTATATCATATAAAAGAGTGAGTAATATATATTTATAGTAACACGATATACACACACATGTACACAAGTAATATATATGAAATAGAACTCATTTATTTGAGTGTTAAGCGCTAAATTTAATATTTACATTATTATAATATATTTTTTATTTGTGTATGCCTATGTATTACCTACGATATTATTTCGGCGGATAATGCCACATGGCATTAACTCTTTGTAACATTATGTATGTTTTAAGACTACTATTTATTTATGTCTAGCGTAGTCTAACACTAAACAGGAATAAATAAGAAACGAAAATTTTATAGCATTAAAAGTGTATACACGAAGATTAGCAGACAGCTGCAATCACACCATACAAGGGTACTTCTCACACAACTGTTTGAACCGCGTTTAAACACGTACATATCAGGAACCAAGTCTTTTGACTTCCAGAATTTCACTTAAAAGCCATCATCACGAGCTGAAACAAAGACGATTGTGTCCATTCGTCGCGACATTCAATAGGCAACGACTACTAAATACTTTGTCGTTCTGGGAACTTAGTACGGTTATAAATCTAGTTAATTGCCTGTAAGAAGGCCTTTGCTTGAAATTTTTGGGTGCTGTCTCCTGCGGGTTCGGGAGCTAGGCTGTAAAACAATAAAATCCTGTTACTTCCTTTGTGCAGTTGTCGATAGTCTCACATTATTGTTTTCGGATGACAAACGAAGATTGAACAATGATGTTTGTTCTGTGAACGTGCGGACCGACCCTGTTATTTAGTGCAGATCATAAAACATTATTATGTGATTAAACATTGTAATACTCTATACTAATGTTACGAATAATTTGTTGTTCTTTGTGAAGCTGTGAAATGCTTAATCAAATTATAGAACTATTCTTGAGTAATGACTAATAAGTAGCTATTGGTAATTAATGTGATCTCGCTGCAATTTATTGTTTTGTCACTGATTTACTCGCTCAGATTATCCATACTATTTCCACATTTCTTGCAGAAATGATCCTTCCTAAAATAGATGTATGAAATTTCTACATGTATGTAAGAGAGCGAAATCCATAAAACATTATTATTTTTATAAACTTTTTGAAAACCAATTAAAATCACTACAACTAATCTATGAACCTTTATAACCAAAATTGAAGTCAGTCTTGGAATTTAATTTAATTAACTTTCATTCACAGAACTGAGATGAGAGATGACAGCATCCACATTTTACAAGTTGGCCGTCGTTAAACGCAATCTCCAATTTTGCATTCAAAAGTTATACCTAACTTTAAGTCACTTGATTTAACTTAGGTATACCTAACTTTAGCTCACTCGCCTTAAGAGCTAATATTATGAATATCGTAGTGACTTAATTAAATCTCAGTTACGTCGTTAATTTAATTAAAACCGACGACTACTGAATGTTGGCCTCGCAAACTTAATATTTTGCTACGTTTAGTAATTTATGATCTGTTTACCCTGAAATGAAATTCAACAGTAGGTTACTTATACGATACGAAACATATAGGCACGTATAAATACGAAGTAACACAATTCGATCAATGTTTTTTGTAGCATTCAAGTAACAAACTCTGCCATGGAAATCCGTCATTAGCTTCAAACGAGATCGAAATCTTGTTTAAGATATAATTGGTTGCCATCCCTGAGGACTAAGTTGTGCTTATTGGATTAATTTTTTTTGACAATTTAACCATTTTAATTAATTGAACCATTAATAACGTATGGATAGTATCTACTCTTACCTTAAACCGTAAAAACAGTATCTACGTTTCATTTTTAATTAAAAAAATGTCTACTTTATTAATAAAGAAAATATCGTAAGTAAATAAATAAATAAATAAAGGAGACAAGATAAGGAAGAAGTGAATTTTCAAACTTGGGCAGATTTTACATATTTACAAAACAGTAAACTTTTAAGTTCAAGATGTAGATATTAGGGTAGCAGATGGAGATCATTGATTGACACTAGATATTTCATAGATTAATTGAAAGAATGAAGACAGTAACTTAAATATCGCAGTTTCGGATGACAATCACTGATATACGGTGCCTGATTCAATGATCAAACTAGAAGTTACATGCGAGACTCTATAACGGAACAACTGGACACGCTTAACCAAGATATTCATTAAGAATTTTGGCCTAGGTTTAACGTAGATGTCCAAACGCGGCAGTATCCACTATTAACACCATGTGGACGACACACTCGTTTACTATTTCAATTTTATAAAAAAGAACATGCTCCAAGGGTTTTTAGGCTTGTTAATATCATAATTAGGTAAATTGTGGCGCATGGTGGCGAACTGCATAAAATGTGAGTATCACTAATGAAATCACCCTTCATACTTTTACGCGCCTGATATCGGATAAATTGATAACTATCATCGACGCACACCTCGTCAAGCCATTATTTATTTATTAGGTACAACTGAAGAACTGAAATTGAAGACGATGGGACAAGTTTAGTTTGTAATGTTTACTTACTTTTATCACCGATTCTACAATTTTTACTAGATAATTTGTCGTTGAACGATATCAACGTAAAATACAATAAACGACATATCAACCCCCATTGTTTTGGACACAGGTGCCCTAAATCACGTCAAAACTACAATGCGGATGACCTGCTAAAGAAGCCTTAAACATAACACCTTAATAAAATGTTTGTAAACACGTAAAGCTCTCCAACTGAGCGGAGGCAACACGCGGCGTGCTTTAGAATTGTCCCCAAAAACAATAACTTCACTAATGGCTACCGATGACTCACGGACTATAAATAAATCATTGTTACCATCCAGGCTAAGACGATGCTTACAGGAACTATGATAAAAAATACACGGCCGATTGTGTCGTCCAGTGTGCCAAACCAGACTAATAATTCGTCCAAAACAAGCCAACTGCGCTCTCAAAGGGTCACGGTATGAGGTCCGTCGCAACGAAAGTCGCTCCATTGTTAATTACAAAACAAAACGGCGTGTCGACACCCTCGCTCCTTTTATTTGGTACAAAATTACAATTCCAAGAGTGTCTATATTAGACAAAAACTTGGAACGAATGTCTGCGCTATTGAAACACTCTGCAAGCGATCATGAAGGCCGTTATTTCTAAATTAAATGTTCTATTTATCTTCACGGTGTAAATGATATGAGCGCTATTTGTATTATTTGTGAAAAAGAATAATTGAACATGCACAAAGGATGGCCAACAATAATCTGTGTCAAATATTTCATTATAAGCTCGGTATTGCTGGCAGGGAATTCGCTGTCTTAGAGGGGAAAATGTTTGTAATAATTATAGCGTCTATTTTCAACAGAACTATAGTTGGCGCTGTTTTTATTCATCTCATATTCGTCTCTAAAGATGTTTTTTTTTATGCCTGGGAGGTAGCAAACGAGCATGCAGTCCACCTGATGGTAAGTGGTCACTGCCGCCCATGGACATCTGTAATCAGCCCAAGACCGAAGATCGAAGTTCTTTCTTAGGTCGACCACAAATGCGTTGCTACCCCTGAGGACTAAGTTGAAACGCCTCGGTTATGTATGTCTCCCTCACCACACTCTTCAAACCAGAAAACACAGCAGCAAGGACACTGCTGTTATAAAGGAGAAATATTTAAGACGTTAATAAAATGGTTAAGACGGATGGATAGAGTAGATATCAATATAATATAAATTTAATAAGTAGGTAAGAATGGCAAATACAACATAATTCTAAAATAACTTTTGGTATAAAGTTAACATTTCATCATAATAATCACAATAGCGCAACAAATTAGCGATCACTGATTTCGTATAGAATTTTGAAGCTATTGTATATTGTGAGTTAATATCCCTACTGGAATTCAATAGAGATTATGGCGGAACATCATGTATTCATTATTACAAAATCTTATTTATTCCGAATGTAATAGGTACAGTTTATCGTGGAATGGTGTTTAATCATTTTTAACATAATAACTAAACGAAAGCATACGGCACAATCGCCACACTTTTTTTTCATAACAGCAGTTTTCTTGATAGTGTGTTTCGGTTTTTTATGACTGGGAGGTAGCAAGCGAGCATGCAATCTGATGGTAAGTGGTCACCGCCACACATGGACATCTGTAATCAACGCAAGATAGGATTGAAATTCTTTAGCGTTGCTACCCCTCAGGACTAAGTTGGAACTCCCCGGTTAAGTATGTCTCCCAGACCACACCTCCATACCACACCACAGCCGCAAGAACAGCTGTGTTAAGGCTGAAATAGGTGTGGCGGTGGTGCCTCCCGAGTCGAACCGAAAATGGCTCTACCGCCTTCTGTTTCGAATAATGCAATCATAGGTGAATACTCGTATAATGCTTATATATTTTTCCTTTATGTACATTTAGGCATTTCCCATTCAGGCATACAGGCGTCTGATTATGTTATTAGGAGATTTATGTAGAAAGCTATAATACATTTACATATACACTATTAGTGTACTTTAACTGTTTCTGAAAACTGACACCAATGTGCCTCTTAGAGAATATATACAGCCTATCTGATGGTTAGTAATACCTACAATGACTGTTACTTAGTGCGTGTTTAGTACTGACTAGCTGTTTTTTATACCTTATAGAGTACGTCAGGTGGGATACTAATATGTGAGGTAATATTGGGCTTCTCTGGCTAATGTAAGAAAACATATAACAAAGTTAAAGCTTCACAGAGAACTTCAAATATAAACTAGCCTTAATGTGGTCTTATTATCAGACCAGAGTAACAGACTAAGTTTACTAAGTTATATGGGTTAATTATTTTAACATCTGTTGCCTAATATTTGTATGGTAAATAGTTAACACACCCACGCACAGGTAACTTTAATGTCGACATAACACGCCGAGCTTGTGCGTACAGTTTTGTAAGAATTTGAAACAGTTATAAATGATCTCATTACGTTAATCTCTTGGACAGTTTATAATTTAAGTGAAAATAAAAGTAAGTTAAGGCCGATTTTATGTTCGGCATCTAATTTGCATAAAGTAAGATTTACGACCCGTGTGAAAAATGGTTAACGAGAACTGAGACAGTATCGTGCATGATGAATTACTGATCTGCACACATATACTTGTAACTTAAAGAGAAGAGTTTGTTATTAATCTTCTTTGAGGTCTTAGAAACTGTCGAACTGTATCGAAATTTTCTATTAGCGGTAAAATATCGAAGTATTCGTTATTTTGCAGCTGTTAATCATTTAATATAGTTTAAACAATTTTAAATTAAGTAGATTCAGTTCAGTCTTCCGTGGATGTTGTTGTATTTTGTGCGAATCCATTGAGCAAATTCAATCAAGAAATAATTTACGAAACGAAAGTATCTGAAATGAAATTAAATGAAATACTAATATATAATATAATTTTATTCATTATATATTATTGTATCCATAAGACTAATAATGTTATTAGTTAAAAATGTTGTGTTCCAATTTTATGGGCAATCCGCTTATAATATTTCGAGGCAATCCCAGAGATCAGAAAGATGTTCTTTAGATTTAGGTTAGGACTTTCATAGACAACAGTGTCCACTTAGTACCTAGAAAAACATTCGGACTTTGACCCTATTTAGTATTAGTTACAGATGTAGATCATAAGATAATTTGACGATAGGCGAAATAAAATATAAAGTTGAAGTATGTGCTGAGACCGCTTAGAGTTTGTTTCAGATATTCACTGTGACCACCACACCAGATTTACTATATGCCTGCTGCTTCTATTAAAGAAAACATGAAAATTGATTCAAAGAACAATGGGCAATCTATAAAATCAGTCAGATAAGCCATAACAGAGCGAATAAAAATACGGCGAGCAACACACAGCTTACGACGAAATGGTTGCATAATTTGCATAATTTATATAATAAAATTATGTTACTAGTTCATTGGATCAGAGTCGAGCATTGCGTTTATTATAAGACGATTATGCAGATGTTATTTCGGCTGTATTATCATAACTAGTGGAACGAGTTCGGAGTGGGATGGAGGTTAATGACATCAGATGAGTCACTGCCCGCGCTCACTTGACACTCGAGACTAAGCTAGACCAGAGGTATTCAACCTTCGTCGCTGACGTTTCATGTATGTATTTATTTTTATGCCTTTATGTTTATGTATGTATGTATAGACGCAAGTATGTGTGTTTAAATGTATGTATTTATGAATGTAACGGCATCTCTTAGAAGAGCAAATCTATTTTCCGACATTCCAATGAATTTTTGCACGTCTCAATAAAAGCTACCTATAGAAATAATTTGATATATTCTTATTTCATTCTTGTAATTAATGTAGTATCCATTAAAAAAATGTTTCTTTTTTAAAAACTTTTTTTTTTCGTTATCTTCGAAGCGCGTTTACGATAATTAATGCCTAATAAACTCTTTTCAACATTACCAAGTTCAGCATACGTTTTGAATAGGATAAAAATATACAATTTTGGTAATAGGTAAAGTATTAATTTTTGAAGAGAAAATTCTTATAGCGTTTGGCACGGGAAAAACATACATGTTGGTGACGTCTCACGTCACGCAACATATAAATGAAACATGCTTTTTATAATATACATATTTTTAATATAATCTCTATATAAAATGTTTTTTTATATTTTATTGAAATATTTTTTTAAAATTGATTTGTTAAGAAAATTATCTATATAATTTTACTCAAATTTTACTTCTGTTGGCAGTCCTCGTGACTGTTTATTATTATTTTTGCCTAT
>DWNJ01001842.1:0-11351 GCA_018250275.1 Udranomia eurus
CGCGCATATATTATTTTAATTTTATCCTAGACAGTGCGTATTATTTGGACGTTTTAAAAGCCAAAGTTCATCTTCATAATAATTTCTTGCCGGTGAAGTAATTTTCAGTCTTAAGGATCAATATGCCTGCCTTTTATTTTCAACATTTTTTTTCATTTAAAATGCCTTATTGTGGCTTATTTATAAGAGATAGATATATATAGTGTCGCGGACTTATTTTTAGATCTATTAAAAATCTATATTTTTGTATTACATTGTACTTACACATCATTAACCATTAACCCAGCGTACACGCATAAAGTAGTTTGATAGCACGAGTTACTTAACAAATACCAATAATTGAATTTTTAGCTAACCAAGAATGTTAGCGTAATGCTAGCCTAGCCTAGTCTATAACCTAAGTTCCTAAGGAAATGAACTATCAACCACAAAAAGAATTTTTCAATTCGGACCAGTAGTTCCTGAGATTAGTGCGTTCAACCAAACAAACTCTTCAGCTTTATATATTAGTACCTATATACTCGTATATACCTATACTTGGTCGCATTTCAGTCAACAATATTCACGCTGGCGTTCTCGGTGTGCGGGCGGTGGCTGGCGTCGGGCGGCGGCGCGGGCGAGGTGCTGGTGTTCGACCTCGCCACCGGCGCGCCCGCCGGCCCCGCGCCCGCGCCCCTGCACGCCGCGCCGCTGCACGCGCTCGCCTTCAGCCGCGACGGCACCATCCTCTCCTCGGGTAACGATCTATGGTGGTGGTATGAGCTTTATGTGGCGTATTCTGCTAGTACCGCAGTCACACTGTGGCCGGCCTATGAGCGCATTTAGCCTTTTTGCCGTTGTTAGTGTTAAGTGGAAAGCAGCACTAATATCAGTTTAAATGTTATACTAGTATTGCACCCATGCAGGCGCTCGTCTTCAACCGTAAGTTTCTCCTCACCTAACGACCTTATGATAGTAGCTATGAGCGGTGATTTCCACTTATTTTATATATAGCTGGAACCATTACTTGTTTTAATGAATAAGCCAGATTTTTTTTTATTTTTTTTATTCTTATTTATTAGAAGGACTTTTATAATTTTACATATGTCAGTCCTATTGTATTTTCTAAAACGAATACAACAAAACAAAACAAAAAGAAAACAAGAAAGCTAAATAGGTAATATACTAGTATACAATAATAATAAAAAGAAGGAATGTGTCAATCAGCCGGCGACCACTAAAGCCGGAAACTAGAGTGCGCATAAAATGGGATGATAATATTAATTTATTTATCATGTGCACATATTTAGAAGTTAGTAATCTAGAAACAGACAGAGCATTGTACTGTACAAAAATATTTGTAGGAAGAATTACAGCATCAACCTATCATGGAAAATGAAACTCACTTGGTTTAGAACCATGACTTCATAAAATACCCAGGTATGTAAATATTTCGAGATGAAAAATTTAATATAAATAATAATAATAAAATATTACAGTTCATTATTCTTAGGTACACGTACATGTACATCAGTTCACTATGGCTGAAACATGAGACAAGTTCCAAACCTAGTATTTTATTTAGGCATTACATTTATGTGTCGCTCACTGAGAGTCTAATGGTTTATTACCTATTCAATTCCAATTAAATTTTATGTAGATTTGTGATATTTTAAGTAAGCATTAAACGTCTCTGAGCTTAGCCGTTAAAGCATATGCTGATAAATTTCTTTTTCTATATGGGATTAAAGTTCTGTCTGTTGATACTAATAGATAGCAACGCATCTGAGGACGATGTTGGAACTAAGTTAAATGTCTTTACCACATTTACCACACCAGGCCAGTCTACACAACACAACGTTTACTGCTTTTAATATGCAGAAATAGGCTTGGCACCAACGCCTCCGGCGCCGATTCTAAAAAAATTCTTCTACTACTACTTCTGCGAGATCACGAAATAACGAAACTATAGAAATGTTACACAATATTAAGATACACACGCATATGGTTCGACATATTATTATTATGTCAATCTATTTTAGTACTTAAGTGTTGATACATATGTAGAAAACTTTTGAAAGATTTAAACGTCCATTTCTAAAAATATCATTTAATATGATGGACTGAACCGCGTTCTAAACCTACTATAAGAACGCTTTAGAAAATCTAAAAATTAAAAAGTGTACATATACCCGAATGACGATAACCAAGAAGCGTTGGAAAACCCCCGCGGTCGCTTGTTGTATACGAGTACATGACATACTGTATCGGTGTGACGAACGGCGATAACTGTATTTCTCAGTATTTTGTTCTGGATTTGTAAATAATATTACTAAGCTGTAATCGTCCAAGGGCTTCAACTCATTTCCCGAAACTGTTGTGATTAATTGCTTCAATATTTCCGGAGAACATTCTACAGACTGGAAGTCTAAGGATCGGATGGATTTTACAAAGCATTATTTTACATTGCAGCAATATTAGTCAGTGGTTTTGGAAATACGCTGAGGAAATCGGTGTTACACTTGAATCTATCTATTGGATTTGTCATGAATACATGTATAGACGTCACGTGTATGCGTGTCAGCTATCATCTCTATATGGAACGGTAACACCTAATTACTTAGGCTTAGGCATATTTTTAGAGGCTGCGAATCACTTGATTTTGTATGATTGAATGAGGTTTAAATCTTTGTGGTTCGCCTATGCTTTTGGCCAAAGAGAAAGGATTATGCGGTATTTTTTATAGTTTGGTTCCAAAGTATCACTATATCATGAATATCGACGCAGGCAGACGGGGTGCGCGTTTAGTTAAAAATTCTGCACTATTTTGTGGACACTTCCGAAATCTCGTTGACGTTGATATACAGCAGCCAACCAACCCTCTTCAAAACACTTGAATAATCGATTGCGTACTCGTTCCTTTTAATACAAGAGTAGAAAAAATTATGGTCGTTTTTTCGCTTATAATTATATAGCTTAGAACTTTATTAGGACAGGTATATTAGCTTCTATTGTTGCATTATTAAAAATATCTCTTTGTCTTTCCCAGCTGTTCTACAGTATTTCTTTATTTGATAGTTACTAAGTTTTAAGTATTAATGATCTTGATAATTCATTTTCAATTGAATTTATTCTTAATTTTTTTGGGACTGTGTCGTTTGTTTCATCATAGATTATCTGTATATTTCCGATATTCTTTATTTAAATGTTTTGGTTTTGTACAAATAAATAAACAAATAAGAAATAGTAATTAAATCCATAGAAATAGTGATAGATTAAGTCATGGTCTAAATGTATATGACGTTAATTACGTGACGATTTTATATGTATTTTTTTGATTTTAAACTCAGATTGCAACTAAATTATTACAAGTTGTTCACGCCTATAATTGGCTTGCACACGTGCCTGTTCTTATTGTGTAAAAAACGTCTGTTATAATTTTGTGTGTTTTGCTGTTGGTGTGATTAATAAATAAGTGTATTTGTATACCTTATAATGGATAAAAACATCATGATTCCTGTGTGCATCCGTAAACCATAGAAGATACCATTTCCGTCTGACAACTGCATTGTTTGAACTGTCGGTCTGGTTTTGTGTGTAGTAAGTTCCATTCATCCGACTTCAACTGAAGTTTATATCGAGTTCATAACAAATTGTTCAACGTTTAAAAGCACCTACCTGTGCGCACAATCTGTTGTATACATATTACGTTGAAGTTTAATCTACAGGACGATCTTTCATCATAAAAGGTTGGATAGTTCCCGCCGCCCCAATATCAAGTATCCCGCGCGGTGAGTTAACGACATCGATACACGATGAATTACACGGTATCTAGAAAACAAAGTCTAATAACTAAAAAATATAGTGTTTCTTTGCGACGTCCTTAATTGCCGACGCAAGTCTTGTAAAACAGTTCGCAGGTATTCTATGTATTTTGAATAGACATGTTAAAATAGCGACGTTAGTAGCAATGGCAGTATTTAGATATAGTGTATTTATGATTAGGTACATCTGTATTTTAGGACGACTGCGTCCTCGATGTATCGATGATAAATAACACAATTACAATTAAGTTAGGTACTACTATCCAAAACGTATAGCAGAGTCATTGAAATGTTTGTTTTAAATGATTCCGTTTTTGCCCTCCACTCAACCGATGACACCAAATTAGTTTAAGCCATAAGCCAGCGACCACGGCTCCATAATTAATTTTCAATCCTATTACCACAGTTTGACAGGCTGCGTTCGGCCACCATTAAACTGACTGTTGGTCGAAGGCGGTTAATAAACAATTTGTAGCATTAAATAAACGACTAATGGCCCGCTGTGGGACCCCGCAGTGCAATTTGCCGAGGAAGCGCTGAAATGAAACATCGCCCCTAAGCAGTATTAAGGTTAATAAGGGCTTACAAGATTTGGACCTGTAAGAAGATTAATATTTGTGCCCTATTTTTATTATTTTTAAATATCACCCACCCGAATTCCCGAAATATTGTCAAAGTTCCAATTTTACGCAAGCTTATAGAACTTATAAGTACTATCCCTATAGAAGCAACCAACGGACCAACGGATTGGCGCGATTTTTTTTTGGAAACCTGTCCCCAACCCCATAGAAGAGGGGGTGATAGTTTGTAAGGGACTTTCGTCAGTTTTGAAGTTCCACCTGCATTTTTGAGGGATCTTATTGTTAATAATATTGTCATTATTTATTTAAAATGGTCTGATACAATTTTATGTGACAGACTAAATTCCACGCGGGCGAAGCCGCGGCCAAAAGCTAGTTATTATATATTTTCAATCAATCCAGTCAATTGATGATTTGACATATAAATGCTGATTTTGCTGTTTGACCTTTCTGAGGTGAAAGGACTTCACTGGCTTTTTTACAAGTATACTTGAAAAGTATTTTTGTGAATTGATTTTCAATGAATATCTATTTAATGGTGCAACAAAACTATTCTTTAGATTAAATGGAAATCCCACTGTTTTCCAGAGTAGGCGTATCTAAGTATTTACAATTGTATGCCAGGAAACAATTATGTACTTAGGTTTTTCCCGCGTAATGAGTATATAAAATAAATATATAATTTTTCATAATATGATTTAATATTAATTTATTTTGTACGTTTTGTACATAATAATAGCAGATTGTTGCGAAGTAGTAATAGCTTAATTTAATGACCTAGATTTCCCCAAAGTAAATCCTCATAGTAAAGATTAACTACATGTATACTTTAGAAATACACCTTCTTCTTCAGAACTTCACATCTGAATTTAAATAATAAAATTTTATTTTCACAATGTTTCCCAAAATTTAACCATCGTTAACGTGACGTCCTAAACAATAAATTCGTGGAAGTCGTAACGAGGGTCGATCGTCGCACTAAAAGTTTTAAATCGATTCGCTTTGCTCACTGACTTTTAAATAGATAAAATCCATATTCAACGGAAACCAAATGTCAGTCCTGCGGATAGTTTACCCAACAAATTATTCAGGCCTAAGCCCTCTGGGAGGCAGAGCGAGGGAAAAACGGATTCCCTCCTTTCACGCAGCTTTTAGGGAGAATCAATCAATCAAAACATTTATTTGTTGTCTCCGGGCGCCGAAGAAATATTAAAGCCTAATAGAATAGAATGTTTACTCTGTCGGAATTCGTTTCATCCTAACTAAATATAGGTTGTACCTTTTATAGAAAAATAAACTCGCCGCTACTCGCTGTTTTACCGCTGATTTCCTTGATGATCCTCTTAAAAGGCTTAACTTTCCAAATCATAATTTTTACTATTCATCCTCATATTAAGCCTATTTATATTAGGGCCAGACTTCACCGAGACGCCATTGTGACGTCACCGGCTACATAGGCATGGTTGCCTCTGGCTTCCTTCGGTTGCCAAAATAGGGCGTAGCCACTGGCTACCATCTGTCAATCAGTTATCTCAGTTCTATCGAGAAGGGACGCTACTTGCATAGAAAAATTACACTTATTTTCATTATTCTCTTCGACAGAGAAGTAATATATAAAATTCTGGATCATCTGGACCATCCTTTGGTATCAGATCAATGAATGATTAAATGAGTTTAACCTAAGTTTACCTTCTTTAGTACTTAAATATGAAGGATTATTCAATTAACTCTTAAAATTTAAACTAACCTAAACTAGTTTGACTGGGACAGAATGCCACTAGGCATTATTTATCACTTATCGCCATGATTTTGTTTTGAAGAATATTCTAACATGACGGATCCCAGAAATGGGAGTCCTTCATCTATGGCATATGAACGTACTCATAGACCGATAGGCAATCGTTACTGAAGCTAATTAGTAAAAATTAGTAATAGCTCAAGTAACTACTAAATGTCTCTGAGGGTCGCATTAGATACTAGGTATATGTCTGCAAATTCTCATAAGAGCTTTATCGCCCATTGATGACTGTTTAAAAAATGAGTAATTAATGCCAGAAATCATGGCTTCACTACGTTTCAGACACATTAATAATCGAGAGTAAAGTATTTTGTCGCATATTAAAACTGTAATAAAGGCATTATGGTAATGGGCGCCTGCCAAAATGGGACAAGCAATATTATGTCAATAAAATATTGCTGTAATCTATTATACAGGCGTTCACGCTTTAATATTTAGAACATTTCAGCAGATTCTCACAGACGCCCTGGGGCGTCTGCGACAAGCAATGAATATTTTCTGGTTGTAATACGTAAATCATTTTAATATTTTGCTTATATTATAGCTGATGAATGAAGAAGTGCAATATTTAAATTTCCAGCTAGTGTAGTATGTAATATGCAACTAAGGGTCGATGACTATAATGATGATTTAGAATTTATTACTCTTAGGTCTCCATTCTTCGCTACAACAATACAAAACAAATATATATGTTTGATTTTGTATGATATTAAAGATTGGCGCCAACATTTTTTTTAAGAGTGGAATTAGACTAGGTTTTTGTTATCACCTGTGTTCCCAAAAATATTTTATTTGTATAATTTACGAGTACCTATGGGAGAAAATATTCTGGTTCCCATACAAAATACAAATTTTATTTCAGCCCAGTTTGAATTTATTTTACTTTGTTTATAGCTATCATGTTTGTTTTCCTGTGTGTAGACCAAAGCGAGTGTAACTTATTTTTCGCGCAGTGTTTTTCAACGTTTACCGTTATATATTTTGTTCGTATGCAATCAAATGGTATCTGTGGCTACTGATTTATATATGCGGTGTTTCGAAACCTATCCAATAGACGTCCTTTGTGCATATTTTAGTTGGTCTATCCTTTTTATTTTAAGTGTATGAATTTTTATTCCCGCGTGTGTTATGCACGCATATCAACCAGAAACTTTTAACCGTGCAAAAAGCGGCGTGCATTTTTAAACTGGAAGATCTCTACATAGTAATCATATTAAACAAGACTTTTAACAAAAATATTAAAACGACGATAAGGCTACACACAACTCAGTATTAAAACCAGTGAGTGAACAACCAATCATCCACATATGAATATGAGACCCACAACAACTCTTATATAAATCAGTAAGTGAATACACGTAATCATCCCCTATTTTTCTACCCTTAGGGTAAAAAATGCAAGATGTATGTATATGTTATGGGACAACTTCGGAGGCACAAACAACAACAACAACCATATCCATTAAAAAAATAATTATCAAATCTCTCAAAATACACGTGTCTAAATGAGAACTCCCTTCGTTTCTTTGTCGCTTAAAAAATTAAACACAAATTAAGAAAAAATCTATTAGTCTTATATAGTGTGCGTGTACGTGCAAGCATGGAATTTTGAAGATCTCAACAACATCTTAACTTGGCTTTCTGATATGTCGATTGAAAATAGCCATGCTCTATTATGTTGTTTTACTCATGTGAGGCGCTCTCTGGGACTGAGGGGCGGCCCTATTTGGACTAATACAGTATTGTGAACATTAGCATGCTACCTAATTGTAGTAAACGTCACTTGTAATTATCATCTCACTCATGGTTTCACTGCAAATAAGATGGATATATTGGTCCCTGTAAACAACCATATTCGGTCTTCTTAATTTTTCAGAGATCAAGTATCAAAGTTTTGTTTAATATTTTTTAGTTTTTGCTAACCGCTCATTCAGACCTACAAAAAGTAAAAACTGAAAGTTACAGCGCAGCCATGTTTGTTTGCAAACAAAGGCCGTCGTGCCGTTTTGGCTGTGGTAATGAAACTAGTTGTTTCGACTCGCGCTACCGTTTTACGCAAAATCAGACTTCATTTGTATACAATAAGGACGTTGTTCGAAGACCACCGCTTTTACCTGTTATGCTTTCAACTATCAACATTAAGATCAACCAAAAAAGCGAGCGAAGGCTCACTCGAGGACCGTAGGTACCGTACTGAAATGAAAATCAGACACTATAAAATGCGCGCGTTTCTTGGAACTACAAATTTTCAGCTAAATCTTGAACCAACTAATTCTTTAATTTGCTGCATCTCTAATCTAATGAAGTGTGTTTCTTGCTGAACATCTATGCTTAAAGCTATTGCAACAAAAGCCATTTATAGGCCAGCGCAAAGTTTACTAATGTTGTCGTCTTATCGGTACCTAAACTAATTTTCTAAAATTTTACGAAAAAATAACGGTGTATATAAACGACACGCGATATTATTATTAAAGTTCCTCGAAAGTAGGTTGCATAGATCTTTTTATAGAGAACAGCAATCATCTCAAGAACGCAAAGTTGCCGCATGTTTGTGCTCAAACAAAGCCGGGCGGCGTTGATTATGCAAATACCGTCCGCTGTTGAACGCCATTACCTTAGTGAACAAAAATGAAAAATGCCTTATTCGAAAAAAGGTTTGCTGAAACTTGCCGTGATTTATTGCGTACTTTTCTGAATAGTAGAACGGTCTGAAGATCGACTTTAGTTGGCATAGGCCTGCGAGAGCGCTTCAGTCGCAAGTCCCTTGTAGGAAGAGACTACTAATTACGTAGAACAATATATGACAAATCATACAGATAGATAGATATTCAAGAGGTCGGTCGTTTAAAGAACATCTTAGAACCAGAATTCAAACTTGTCTTAATAGAGTTTCACTTTCCCTTATTTCCACGTAAGCTGTATGTTTGCTTTGTTTATTCCACCAAATATATTGTCAAAGTAGGTTATGAAGGGCACCAGGTAATAAAATACATAATCTAAGTTTGAGTAGTGCCGCTTGCAATATCAACTAGGGCAGGTTTAACCGCAGACACTGCGTAGCCACAAGTTGCTAGTTCTAAGTGTCACCAGTGTCGCCATCTTGTGGACTTGAGGCTACGCTAATTCGCACCAGTACCACTGATTTGTCGCTGGCAAGACGTTTGTGAATCGTTTTACTAATAACATGACTAGCGTTCGTAGTAAATCTTCTTCGCGCTTGACTGCATGATTTGGATGCATGCTTATTTGCATGAATTTCTAAACTTAAGTATTTAACACATGCATTTAGGGTAAAGCAAATAAGGGTGTAGACGATTTTTTTTCTTATAGATATACATGAAATATTTGTAAATATATATAAAAATATCACTCATGTAATAATTAATAAATTTTATTCTTAAAATTTCCCGCTAATACGCAACTTCTGTTATGGTTCTGTATGCAGACGCTATTCAATGTATGAAACAACAAAAGTCATCTTGCTTGTGTGACGTAACGCCCCTTCCGTTTAGTCACTCGCCGTTTGCGGTAAATTGTTAACGAGGATTCATTCTTTTAAATAACTATTATCATGAAAGTGTAATTATCAGTGATAATATATTGGACACTACCAAAAATAATAATAATAATGATATGTATTTATTTTCGTTTAGTGTCTACCCCTATTAACCGCACCAGTCTCTACTATAAATATGTAAACGAAATAACAAAAATACACGCATATGCACGTAACGTGAGGTACGTATAATTGTTACATTATCATTATTACTGATGATAATCATAATAACCATATTTCTGCTACCTTTGATGCTTAGTGTAGTAGCGAATACTCGCCTGCGGCTACTTTATTCTGTATACGTGAAACTAATACCAATAGGGGCTTTACTTAGTAAGAACATAAGTAATAATACTATCTTTCCTTTTTGCTTGTGAAATTATTTAAGTCCGGTCCAGGTACCAGACCATAGAAAACAGATCACAGCAGCGAACACTGAGAAGTCGGAGATGATACTGACATTAATAACATTGATAGAGGCGGTGTAGTCGAATTGTTAAATGTTTTCAACCAATGACTTACAAGACGAAAAAAGCCTTTAAATTCATTTAATTCAATTGCGCGATTAAAATTAAAGCATAAATCGGCAAAGTTGACGCAAAATTGTTGATGTATTCCGCAGTTACATCTATACGATATCAGTTACCAATGAGAAATCATACGGGAGATATACCAAAATATCTGGAGATAATACATTGCCCGACATCACACTATTCATAGCTGATCTCCCAATACGGGGGTATTCAGCTAAGCACAAAGACGTTTAAACTTCGCTCGAGATGCTATCGGGAATTCCCTTACGTGCCCGTCCCACCTTCGGGATAACGAGGCAGATAGACGCGGTGGCGCGTGAGCGATTAGCGACGAGACATTCTCCTCTCAGTTTATCTCTGCTTATTAGAAGATTGGATATTTGTGTTCTAGTCAATGGATTGATACAATGCCATACAATTGAAGTTAAAGAATCTGAAATTAAAATAAGTGCTTTACTTATTTGCATATAGTAGTAGTGATAGGATTTATTGTATTTATTTTTTTACAAAACCATTAAGTTAGCTTGCTGTCCATCATAGTAAGAGGTCACTGCAGCCCGTGGATATCTGTAACCACCCCAAAACAGAATCGAAGGTCTTTCTTCGGTCGATCACAAATTGGTTGCTAACCCTGGGGACATAAGCTGAAACGCCTGGGTTAAATGTGTCTCCCTAACACTTTTAAATCAGAACACTGCTGTTATGAGGCAGAAATAGGTGTGGCGGTGGTGCCTACGGAGTTAAACCACAATGTTCTACCACCTAAATGACAGCGATCATTAGTCATGACATGTTTTTCGGCGCAAGAAGACGGTGATAATTGTTTTGATTGAGTTGATTTATGTACATAGATTCGTATGTACCTACATAGTTTCTGCCGTCTATAGAGTCACCGTCTATATAGATATATTTTATTCAAGTTATTATTGTTGTCGGTGAAATTTAATCGGACAATATCACAGCGTTGCGGCTCGCCGGAGCTTTTCATGCGCTGACAAATGCCTGATGATTGATTAACCGCGAATTCATAGCTCGCTGACAACATTAAAATTTATTCGGCCGTATTGTTTTGTGGAGATG
>DWNJ01001843.1:0-11350 GCA_018250275.1 Udranomia eurus
CTACTCCTCTTCATACACTTAAAACAACTACAAACATTGTGTTCAAATTATACTACTTCAACCCGAAATAACCCTGGGACAAAGCGGTCGAAACGTAAAGATCTGAACATATAGCTGAATATATATAGAGTTATATATTAGTAGTAGCTGTTGCCCGCGGCTTCATCTGCATTAATCTTAAGTAGAATGTCAGAGTATTTCCGATTTACTTAATACCGTTATCGTTATATTCTGCCTAATTTACACAATATTTTTATAAATTATGGCCTATGTGCTATTCTGATGTATAAGCTATATTACTGTGTAACCTATATTACTTAAATTCATCAAGTACTTTTTGCGTGAAAGAGTAACAAACACACTTTCGCATTTATAATATAATAATAGTGGGATATATACCTATAAGGTACCCACAAAGTACAGCCTAATTATTTATGCCTCGTCTATTGCTCCAGACGTTTACGACTGCCATTTTGTTTTGTGCCCATTGTGGCTCTGGAGGTATTGTGTTGCGTTTCAAATAGTTCCTGGGTAATTTCGAATAGGCCGTGTTGATTTCAAGGATCTTTTTAATACCGTAGAGAAGTCAGTTTCATTTCTCAATTTGTAAATGTTCTTTTTTATACCGATTTTAAATTCAATACCATATAATATGATTCTTTTACAAAGTGTAATCACTACATCAACAACGACGTCGACCGCATTTGTGGTCGACCTAAGAAGGAACTCCGACGCTATCTTGGGTTGATTACAGATGTCCATGGACGTCAGTGACAACTTACCATCAGGTGGACTGCATGCTGGTTTCCCAGTTAAAAACAAAAAGTAATTATACAAACCATTAACTTAATCGAATCCAATAGAAAAAACATCTATATATAGATAGCTATAACAAGGGCCAAGTCGAAACCGAAAAAAGTCTCCAGTCTTAAAACGAGATATATTTTCATCCACGCTTACTTACGGCATTACGCACAAATCCTCAAAAAACCCCGCCCAATATAATCGGGATGCATTAAACTCCGTACATAAATCAGGGCCGCACCAACCCACTGTTAATAAGTTAAGTTAAGTTACCTATAGCCGTCTAGGAGGAGCTTAGCGATGCTTGGGGGTCGCGATTGTCATAAATTCGAAACTGCGCCCTAAGTGATGCATAAATGGCACAAATGGTATGGAGTCGGTCTCTATTATATTACTAGTTGACCCGGCGTACCTCGTACCGCCGTCCCGTCCCCGTCTCCGTCTCACAACTTTTTTATTTATGAACCGATTTTTATGAAACAGACACTAAATGTTGAGTGATGTTCTGATTTACTCAATCATGACCGCAACTTCGAAAATACTGAAATGAGAAACACGAAATTTGAGCAGATTCCACCCATTAGACCATAAAATAGGTGATGCGACTTTGTATGAGTTATAACAAGTTAGAAAAACCAAACCAAATTTAGGCTACGGATTAGAGATAAACAAACGCCCATTTCGCTGTTTTCCAACACCTAAAAAAATATATGTAGGAAAAATAATCATTAATAAAATATACACTACTCCAACGACGACCCTCGTCTCCTTAAACTGCATTTTAAATTCTCCGATTTATTTTAAAGTTATTTCCATAAACGTTAGGCACGAGTACCTACCTACCTACCGTCGTCTTCGACATTTATCATTCTAATTCGAACCTTAAACGGTTGAGCGCAACTTTGAAAATGAAATGAGGGAAAATATTATAAGCATTTCTTCCTTCAGCCTCAAATTGAACCCTCACTATTCGAATCGGGACTTAACTCCCTCTAAGACAAGACTGAAAATCACATTCTTCGGTCAAACGTTAAACGGTAAGCGGTATTTTTGTTCAAAACGAATGAGTCCCGCCATTAATCTTTTGAATCGGTGCGTATTTTACTATGTCATTGTGATGAGCGTTTGAATTTCGAAAATGTTGTTGAATGACTAAAATTAGTTAACTAACATTCTACCCGCATTCGAAATTAATTATCGCGTTTTGCTTTTTCAAGCGTGAACATTTAAAAAGTCGGATGAAAGTATGTTTTCGTTGTCAGTATCTGAACTTGGGAAGTGTTGGGATTAGGTGACATTTCATCCGCAAATTACAATACATTAACAAGTATAATTTAATTTTGAATAAAGCGACCACTACTAGTTTTTAAATTCGTCAACTCATCCGATGACAACACCGCTTGCGGATGAGTCGACACCTCACATTTTGAACAGGGTGGCGTTACATCCGCGGACAAGTTAATTTGCGGATGAAAGTCACCTAAGCCGGTGTTGACGTTCAACCGTTTCGGCCAATACTGCAATTCCAGTAGCGAATTAACCATATAGCAAAAATAGCAAAAGCTACGAGCGCCGGGCGTTAAGAACGATAAGAAGCGTGGGTTGAAGATATTTTTCCAATATAACTTAAAGCAAATCAGGCTTATTGATATGATTTCCTACAGCCCTCACTGGCTTTATCCGACCAAGACAAATTCTAGAAACACAAATAAATAACATTAATCATCCTAGAAAGAATGTTAAAAATTTAATGTAAGAAAATCAGTAAATAAATTATTAACAAATATGTCTGAGATTTACCAAGTTAATATAGTTGGATGTCATCATATAGATAATACGGAAAACAATAATGAATATTGAAAAGGTAAAGTCCTAATCCTAACTAATATTGTAAATGCGAATGTGAGTCTGTTTGTTACGCTTTCACGCCTAAACTACTCAACCGATCGTCATGTCATTCGATACACGCATTGTCAGGGGTACAGATATCGGGGTAGGATAAATTTACCCAGAAAAAATAGAGTTCTCCAGGGATAGGGATTTGTATTATAGATATAGATATCGATAGAGTAGAGCAAGCGAAGCCACGAGTTAGAGCTATATTACTAGTAAAATTAAGTAGCACGTGAAATGGAATAAAATCAACGAAATTTGTGTAATTTTTGTGCAGATTACTAGTATAAGGTAAAATTTTCTCCCCCAAAATGACTCTGTTACGTATTTTAAACAGTTTTAAATGTGTCGTTTAGTATGTTAACGGTCATAATAAAATTCTCCAAAAATCTCCAAAAATTTAAAACTAAGCCGCGTGCAATCAAAAACCAATTTTAAAGTACGCACAGATAACATTCAAATATGTATGGCACTATCCAAGTCCTTCGCCCCTCTCGAACGAAATAAAAAAAAAAGACTTCAAACACATTAAATTTAACGTATCGCCATAACATTTCGAACTAACAGCCGGAACGTGCTTTCGCTCAAATCTTAGTGTGTGCCGTTAATGGATATTGGTTAAAATATAACGTTGAACACGTTACTTTCATGTAGAGCAATACCTTGCAAAATTACGCGAACCCAGCGTTACGCGTTTTTAAAATCTCGTTATTTCCAAGCGCTACACAGTTAATTTACTTTCTTTCGCGCTATTATTTGGCTAATAGTTTCCAACGTATCGTGCAGAATCTACTTCCTAAGTGTACTTCTAGGAAATATTTTTAATGTTTTATATACGAAACTTACGTGCGACTTGCGTGATACTTATAAGTTATACCCCGACTTACGCGAATTCTTCTTACGCGGCTTCGACTCAGTCCCCCCTATCGCGTAAGTGCGAGGTATGTGGCCGTTGCCGGCTACTGAAGACTTGCTTGTCGTACATACAATTAATTTAGTGTTATGCATTTTTTATAACATTGAGGTAGCAAACGAGCGACCAGTCTACCAGTTAACACAAGGTAAGATCAAAGTTTTGTTTAGATCGACTATAAATGCCTTGCTACTCCTGAGCACTAACGACCGCATCGATTAAGTGTGTCTCACTTACCAAACCGTTAAAATCAGAATACAGCAGCCAAACACTTGTGATAAGAGAGTAGGGTGTGAGAGTCGGACCACGTAATGTACTTTAAAACTAAGTGTAATATTCCATGAGTTTGCTTTGACCGTTGTCCACAGTGGAGAAGTAGATATTAGAAGTTGCATATTAGAACTGGAGTTCCTAGTGAACCTAATGAACAGATTAACTCAACGGTACAAAGTTGTGTATGCATTGTTATTAATAAAAGAAACATTTATTGATTATCGACTGTTTGATATCGATGCTACATAAATAATTTTGTTAGCATTAACATGCAACACTGGAATTGTCAGTCTACCGAATCGATTTAATTAGTCCGATTATAATGGAAAGATTCTATTAGATTTCTTTAAATAGTTCGTACCTTTCCAATTCTCTCTGTGATCGCTTAATTTTCATATGTTACTATTCTTAAATCGTTTCCGTCAACGGTCGCGATGACAGATAGCGCCACTGTCACCAGAAGCGAAGACTTGTGAAACGCCGAGTTTTCTACATGTAAATCAATCCTAATCTTGTTTGTATGTTTTGTTTAACCGTTTGTTGTTATCCTTTCGCATTACAGACTAATTCATTGCTGAAATAAAAGCTCCCAAACACCATGAGAATAATATAATCTATCTAGATGTGAGTCATCCTTACCAAAGAAAACCAAATTTTTGCAGTGTCTGGAAAAAATATGTAACTATCAAGGTGAACTAGTAAACTAGTAAAGATTAGTAAGCAGAAGGCTCATATTATTAGCGATGCGAAATTTCCACGACGTGGGCGTTACATTAAACGGATTGATTGAAATGCATGACTAGCCTTGCATTACAATAAGGATACTATTACTACTCCTACTATCTCTTTATATATCTTTCAGTTAATAAAGGCACGCACCTCCACTAAACAAAATTATTTTAATGTGTGAAAGCGTATATTTATTACAACTACTAGTATGTGTAGGCTATTTTTCTTTAAACTTTGTCTGTCATGTTCAGAAATGTATACAAGTATAGCGTATTCACGAATTCTATGACTTGTCAACTTACTAACTCGTCTGCAGTGGTTGGTCAACAAAACTGTCAGTCTGCGTCATTTGTACTTTATATCGAAATATTATTGGTTTGAAAAAAGTTGATGTGGGCGTGAAGACTTTGGAGGGGTGTGCACTTTTAGACAAGAATATCTATATAATATTTGCATTTTAAATACTATTTAATATAACTATCCAAGCGAAGCCACCTACGAACACTATATAAAAGTTCACAGGTTTGCCGACTCATTTTAAAACAACACCATCTGTCATCGTGTTTGTCAGCTGACAGGGGATGATGTAAAAATAGAATCGTTTAAGAAGTTTCCGTTTAGGATCTCAGATGTGAACCCTTTATTTTTATTATCTTTTTCTATACAGAAGCTGGTATTAGCCGCTTTAAAGTTTCGTAATGTTTTATGATGTGCATAAATTATTATGATATGATAGCACAGGTACTGTATGCGAAATAAGAAATGACTAAATAGTAAGAATAATTAAGTTACGAAGTGACGAATTAAGTTAAGAACTGTTAAGCTGTCCGTCTGTCAGTCGGTTCGTTTGTCCGATTTTTATTTTCTCAGGTATCACATTTTTATACGTATAAAAACTACTGTTACTGCTCTCTTTGCATATTTTATTTATTTATTAACATGATCCTTTTTTATTGTGGTATGCGAACAATAGTATATCTATCTAACTATCCTCCTACATTACATATAGTCATACAGATTGGTGCATGCCCCGTCCTCCTTTAAAAAAAAACAAAAAAAACTAACTTGTCAAACGCACAGATTAAACAAAGCCGCGAACGTGTCGCGGAACCAGCGCCATCTGTCATCGGAAACTACGCGATACAAAAATAGAACGAACCGTGGATCCCGGCAAACGTTTGAACGTTATTTATCGCCAGTTTAAACTCGTTACCGTTCTAAATTCGAAACTCGAAATTGATTCGTCGTCACGAACCGAAGGGTGGTTAATTAAGACCTTTTAAAAATGAACTCTGTTCTGTATTGGTCTAAGTCTATTTCTGTGTTCAAAAAAACATTCTGCATCCGCTATGATCGAACTGCGTACGTAGCTCAGTGGCTTGTATTTCAGGATGTAGTTTCCGAAATAGAATATAAAAAAATACTAATATTGAAATATATTATATTGCCTCATGTTTTGTAGGTAAATAGAAGCATCAATTGTATTTATATCATATTTGTATGTATCTATATTTAATATATTGATATGTGTTTATTTACATTATATTCATGTAATTATTTACTTCATATGTATGCTATTATTATTCTTATTAGTATGTAGTATATGTATGTATGTATATTATTATTAGTTATACCTAATTAACTTTTTTTTCTTGTATTAACCTTATTGCCTACCACATACTCTCGCCATCACCCAGGGTTGACTGTTAAGCATTAAGTTCGCCCTTTGTAACCATATTTGTAGCTTCAAAAAGTTAAATAAATAAATAAAAAAAATCGCATACTGCTTGCTCTTGATAATAAATATTTTTTTAAAAATGTATTATAGTCGCTGTTGGCCTTAGTGGCCTTTGCAGCTTCACTGGGTTTTATGGCAAATTAAATCATCACGGCTACCCGTTTTATGATATTAGACTGATACCTAATCTTCCCATGATGTTTCCTCTGTTGGTCTACTTCTGACGTTTCCTCTGATCTCTTTCTGGAGCCAGGAGTGGATTGATTATGAACTACATGCTACCTCATTACACATCCATCTTCATGTCTGCAGACATTCAATTGAATACCTCAAGGTTAATCATTGGCTGACCTCTCTAATCGTAAGGGATTTACATCGAAATTAATTAAGCAGATAACTGCGGCTAAGTGGTTTACGTACCAAATTATATATCGAAATTACCATACATATTGTGGCAACATGGTTCATAATTATTAAACTTTTAAAAGGTTTCAACGCACTTCTTAGTAGTTTATTTTATATGTATTATAAGGTTTATAATTTGGTAATAATTTATTATTACGTTTTAAATTAAATTCAATGTTATTCCTTGTAATGGATATCATCTATTTCGCTCATAAGGCATGTATATATAAAATGAAAAGAAGAAAAAGAAGGTCGAAACGGCATTTTATTCTTGACAGAAGATGCAATGTAAAATGAATGGAGAGAAAATAGTTAAGAAAACAAATGTTACGGGAATAGTTAATTTGTAAACAGTTCTGGGCACAACCAAACTGATGCACAAGATGAGAACGGAGTTTTACTAAAATATCAACAGGCCGTTTTAGTAAGGTTTAACCCGCGGAGCATGCTTAGGATTGAGTACACGCTGTGTAAAATATAGACGAAAGGATAGGCCGAAAAGAAAGAAAAAATTAAAATTTAGCAAATAGAATCAGTAGTCATGAGGACTTTCAGCAGAAGTGAAAACTTAAAACTGTATTTTGAAATTTCAAACTAATTGCAATATTTAAATAGAATTATGAGTACATTGTATGGATAATTTCTTAACAAATCACTTTTAATTTAATTTAATTCTTATGTTTGTATTGTAAAAATCACAAAAAAATATTTTTAAAAAGTCGAAAAAAAAATTATATTATATAAAAAACCATGTAAGTTTTTCTCGTGCCAAACGTCGTTATAAAATAAAAGTTTTCACTTGAAAAATAAATGTCCTAAAAGGGCTCATTAAAATTAAAACAAGATTGTCCCCGCGACTCTGCACATCTACGAAGCTAGCTTATTCATGCGCATCGGATAAAATCAATTCAACCACGCCATCAAGTAGAAACCTCCAAGCGCCGAGCTCCAAGGCAACTACGAACACAAGTGCACACTGTTTTGTTATGCTAATGGGCCGAGTGGTTTAAACGTGGCCAAAAAACACCGAGGGTGTGCATGGATGAAAGAGTATTGCGGAATAATTGAATTGGCAGTTGAGACGGCGACGTGGGAATGATATAGCATTTTTTTAAAATATTTTTAATCAGAGTCATGGTGGAACATTTCGTAGTTCGACTCCGGAGCCACCACGGCCACATCTATTGCTGCCTTAAAATAGCAGTGTTCTTGTTGATGTGTTCTGGTTTGAAGAGTGTGCTCAGGGAGACTGGCGTAACGTTACAACTTAGTCCTAAGGTGTAGCAACGCATTTGTGTTCGTAGTTGTCTGTCTCGGGTTGATTACAGATGTCCATGGGCGGCAGTGAGCACTTACCCTCAGGTGGACTGCTTGTTGGCTACTTCAATGTTATAAAACAAACTCATATTAATCTGGTCAACTTTGGGGACTCGCTCGAAAGACTTTATCTATCTTGTTTCCAAATTCTTTCTTGGTCTTCTTGACGACGCGTCGCTATTACTGAATAATAGCGACGCGTCGTGCGACCTAGAATCTTAGTTAACATTTTTTTTTTTTTCTTTTTTTTTTCATCCCTAGCTAAACTACTATAATTACTGTGTCCCTATTTTCCCTAGCTAACTTACCTTAGTTAACAATCAAGAATGAAATGTTTTTATTCATTATAAGGTATACAAATACACTCAATGAACGTCATTTAAATTTTCATTAGCCATCGGCTTTCAACGCCTTACGTTAGTTACGTTTAAATACGGATTACACAGAAAGTTAGGAACGGTCATACGAGTTAAAATTAGTATTACCTCTCTCATATTAAAAACAGTGAAACAGAATGCTGGCCCAGTCGCTAACTGTCCACCACACGTCTATGTACATTTGTAACAATAGATGAATTGTCAATATGCTGCCGGTCCCGAAAGACTTTTTCACTGCTATTAAATTATCATCTCCTGCATAAACGACAAAGGAATATCGTGGAGACACTTATGCGTCCATTTGCCCGATAACGTTTCCGAGAAGAAAAACGTTTATACATTGTATATACAGGTATCAACATAAAAGGTAAACATTTGAAGCGAACACAAAGCCTATTCCCACCAACTCCATATCCACCACCCACACGATTCCTCAGAGAAGTTATTACGTATTTTGCTCGGCGCAGAAAAATAAAAGAAAAGACAATGCACAGTGTGACAATTAAATTTGTGTATAAAACCACTTACCATAAGACGAATAAACAGCTAGAGAAAGTAGCAGGATCACTTGCACGACGATCCCGTCGAAGTTGACGCGGAACGCGTTCAAGATGGCGGCCATCGCGTCACCACAAAATGGCCGTCGTGTACAACTAATTAATTACACTACTACACTTTTGGACACACTTTATCACATAATACTGGCGTATGATTAATTGATTTCAGTTTTATTGGAGTCCTATGGTCGGCCGATGTTGGAATCATTCGCGGACTGTAGGATTGGCTTCTGAAAAGAAGAGAAAGGAAATATTAAAATAAAAATTACATGAAAATTAAGAGCAGTAAAATAGGTAGCAGTAAAATTCGCACTGATATAAAATAGACCAGTTCGTACACGCTCAACCTTATAAAGACTGAAGACTTGCAAGCATTCTTTATTGAATAATATTGAATAATTACACACGGACAGTAGTGTCCGTGTGTAACTATTCAATTATAAGCCTATATCATGCATTTTAATTGATTCAATCGTATCGAACGCCTCAGTCTACTGCCATCCTTGCCCTGACGTACCTACACAATTACTGGCTTTGAATAATTGCAAGCATATTTCCGATTATAATTTATGCTTTTTCTCACATCGGAAACCCGTAAAGGTTCACCCTTATGAACTGTTACCTGTTCAGAGACATTCCGATCTTTACATGATAATTACAAGGAATTAATTAATAAATTAGCGGTCGATTTCACACATCGGAATGCCATGTTCCCGTGGGCCCTTGCGTTCCCACGCATTTCCCTGAACGGCTATTTGATACAGGAATACTAGTGCGCGCCGCGGCAATTCCCGTGCGAATTTTCTTATGCTTGTAATTTTTTTGCGCTTGAATTTTCATCATCACTAAATATAGCGTGCGTTCCCATGTTGAGGTTACGATGTACCCAGAGAGAGAGTGATATTATTTTTCTTTTTATAATTTCTCGCCTCAGCTTAATCTATCAGTTATTATATTTTCTTTCTATAATTTAACTTAAGTGCAAAATTTCATAGCTAAGTGATTTTTAAGGAAGCTCCTAATCGGCTGGGGACATAATTTAGAAAAAAAATTAACAATACGGAGGTTCGTAAAGGAAGTAAATAGCGATACGTATTGACTGAATACAGGGCGTGAATACTTGCGACTTGCGAAAGAGTATAAATATTTTAAAGGCAGTATAATTTTTAAGGTGGTAGTACATTTCGTGATTCGACTTCGGACGCTGCATCGCCACACCTGTTTCTGCTTTGAAGTTTGTAGTAAGTGACAAAACATTGAACGTGCCCACTTAATCTTCGGGCCACGCATTTGTTGCCAATCTAATAAGAACATCCATCCTGTCTCGAGTTGATTACAGAGTCCCCCCTTGCTCGGTATGATAAAAAAAAAGAAATGCTTTCACAATAGGATCACGCTAAAGTTTCGACAAACGTCATATTATTATAACCCTCCAAATACGTTACGTGCATAAATGTACCCTTCATTTGTCAAAATGTTAAGCATATCATTTTCCACGCTGGCTATTGTTCGTCAAATACTTCGAAGTGCTGCCATTACAACAAAACCCAAGCTGATAGCTTTATGCGCGAACCCACGGAACAACAGATGTAATATGATTGAAATTTTGTCAAGGAGACGTACAGCTAATTCACACGCGAGACAGGAATAAATGTGCTCGCTACTCCCTCGGGACCACGTCGCTGGGAAGCGGGACTGATGGAATGGGAATCACCCCTCACTCTGACCGTAACACGAGAGAAACTTTACAAAATATTTTGATAACAATATAGATAACAAATAATTTTAGTTAAACTACCTTCTCACTTTTTTACACTGATTTATATCCCAAAATAACTGTTAATAAATCCATTATTCCTATTTTGAATGTTCTCCTAAAATTTTACTTTACATTAAATTGTTGAGTTTTGTTAATTATCTATTAATTTTTGATACCTGCTAATTAGATTTTATATAAAAGTTAAACTTTAATAAGCTATTTTGATCTTAAAATCAATAAATGTATATTTATATCTGTGTACATATAATAAATATGTAAGTGGCTGCTGTCTGTATTTTTAGAATTTTTGTCTGTTTATCTGTGCGTTTGTGCACGCTAATTTCATAACCGGCTGATCCCTTTTGAGTGCATTTCACTGATGCATTGTAGTAAGTTTCACCTAACATTTAGCTGCTTACCTGTTTCATAAAAATCGGTTGACCTATAAATAAAAAAACTGTGGGACGGGAACGGGGATGAGGTAGCGGTACGAAGTGCTGAAGCACTAACGGATAGGCAGTATATACTATGTTTTATAGACAGGTCATAGCTCTGAAGGTGGCATCCAAATGCCCAAACACTGAT
>DWNJ01001844.1:0-11349 GCA_018250275.1 Udranomia eurus
GTTGTGTTGTGGTTTGAAGGGTGTGGTTAGGGAGACGTACTTAATCGAGGGTTCCAACTTAGTCATCAGGGGTAGCATCGCATTTGTGGTCGACCAAAGAAGGAGCTTCGATCATGTCTTGAGTTGGTACAGATGTCAATGGGCGGAAGTAACCACTTACCGTCAGGTGGACTGCATGCTCGTTTGCTACCTTCCAATTATAAAAAAATGCATAAAATGTAAAGTGTAAACGTATAAATAAATAATTCAGTCATGTGTACTCGTATATCTACCCACTTTACTCAAGTTAAAAGTTACAAGGCAGTTCATTGTTAAATAGGCGTAGTAATAAAAGGTCATTAACAAACCTTCATTTAATTATTACCAAGAGCGCGTGAGAGTTTTCTAACTTCCTGTAAGTTTCCTTTCATTCCTCCTGTTTCTTAGAACGTCACTTCGCCGCTTCGTTAGGGAACTAATCGGTTCATTGTGAAGCCTTTGCATTTCCATCTAGCTCTACACCTTTCATATATAACTACCTATTTATCAGGAACTATTTAAACTATTAGAGAATTATTTTAAATGCGTATTGGAAAATGTTTTACGGTGTTCAAAAGTGATATAATTATTATTTATTTATTTATTGTCTTATTACCATAAAAGATTTAACGATTGTGACTTTCGATAATGACGTTTCCTCCAAATATAAAATACGTGCATACAGTAATTAAGAAAATTGTAGAACCTGTTACGGAACTCCGGAGATACCCCCGCCACCTCAATTTTTGCCTTATAACAAACACCAGCGTTCTGGTTTGAAGTGAGACATATTTAATCGAGGTGTTCCGACCTAGTCCTCAGGGGTACCAACGTATTTGTGGTTGTACTAAGAAAGAAAGTTCGATCCCTGGGTCTTGGGTTGATTTCTAATGTCCAGGGGCGGCAGTGGTCACCTACCATCAGGTGGTTTGCAGGCTCGTTTGATACCTCAAATTATAAAAAATAAGAGCAAACCTAAGTTTTTTCGCTAAGTGCTTTCACATAAAATTTTCCTAATGCCACATGCATTAGGAAAATTCCAACTGGTGTGGTGGTTCAATACCTACTAGTAAAACGAAAATATGATAGAAAAGATACAACACTATGAGTATTACAAGAATAAGTCGTATTACTTTCATGCTTTCATTATTTCGACTAGCGGCGAATATTGCATAGCTGTTCTATGAAATGAATAACATAAAAGGCATTGGCATAGAGCCTCCCGTCGCCGGAACGGTCGGAACACGATCGCAGAAGGCGTTTTGGCCCGCAGTTAGTAATAAAAACTTTTGTAATTACACTCATTTAGACCAAGGAAAGCGTTGACGTGGTGTCGTGCCAAAAACGGCTATTATTTTTACAGCGAGCCCGCTAACTTCTTTAAGACTGCGACGAAACTATGGCTTTTTATAGATTTCATTTCCAGCACAATACAGCAGCTTATTAAACAAACTACGTCTTCAATATGACGGCGTAGCGCAGAGTCGCTTGCACCGTAAAGTTTAGCAGTTTTTTGCTCCTTTACATTGTTGCGGTAAACGGAAATCTGTTACATACATACATAAAGTTCCATAAAGCTTTGCCAATTTGATTACTTTAATATTTTAAAAGTTTAAGTATCTTATTGTTTGTAAAGTAATATGTTATGTGCTAAAACTAATATTATAAGTTAGTGCGAGTTTGATTGTTACTCTATCACTTTTTAACGAATCGGTCATCGTGATGATTTCACATACAATTTCAGGGATACAAACAAAATACCAAGATACCAATCTTTATCCAGAAATGTTTATGCCGAGGGATGCAAATTATTTTACAGATATTATATTTAGATTATGAGACAGCGAAGAGATTAAAAGTTGTAATTATAGTTAAACCATATGTCTTACATAATTGTACCTGAAATTTAATGGAAGTTTAAGTATACTAAATTAATATGATTTTTTATAACTTTGGGGAAGCAAACGAGCATGCATTCCACCTGGTTGATTGTAACTGGTCACTGCCGACCATGGACATCCATAATCTTCGGACGTAATCTTAGGTCGTCCAGGAATGTGTCCCCTGTGGACTAAATTGGAACGCCTCCGATAAGTATATCTCCCTTACAGAACACAAAAGTAAGAATACAGCTGTTATAAGGCTATAAGTATGGCAGTGCTGTCTCCGGAGTCGAACAGTGAAAGGTTTTACTATCTCCTAATATAGGTCATACTTATAGACCGAAAGTTTCCACAAAAATAGCAAATTTCAACTTTAAAGTAACGGTTAGAAAATTGTCACGTAATAAAAAAATCTAAACAGCGAAGTAGACGGAGGTTTTCGGGCAAGTTCGTTTTATTAAGCGGCACAATACTTATAATAATTATGCAAGCTAATTTGAGTTAAGAGACTTATGTTCAGAATAACTTAGGGACAGCTTAATATAACAGCGATATCATAAAAGGTCTTTACTCCAAGTATTTTAATTTATGCCCTTAGCGTTTCTTCGTAGCCGAGAGCTCGTATTTTTTGTACAAGTGAGTTGAGAACACTTGGATTTAAGTGGCATTGTTGCGGAATATACGAAATGTTGCGTTTAATTGTGCGTTTGTAATCGTTACCTGTGACTGACTTCTGATTCGTAACTAAATATTGTTTATCAAACTGAGTTGTTTTATTATTGATATTGATTGATGCATTTACAATATGTCAATACGTATAGATGTTCTAGTCTAAAAATGCATGCCCCTCAAAGTCTCACGCATTCAACTTTATATAAGCCAATAATATTTCGGTGAAAGTACAAATGACGCAAACCGCCAGTTTTGTTGACCTGTGCATAAATATGTCGACAAGTCATACAATTCGTGCATTCGCTGTATACATTTCTGATCATGACAGATCGCTCTATTAGTTGACCAATGAGTGCACGGACGAGACGAGTTTAAAGAAAAATAGCCTACACATGTTAGTAAAGAGTTGTAACAAATATACGCTTTTACTCATTAAAATTATTTTGTTTAGTGGATGGGCGGCGTGCATTCTTAGACTGCGCTGTACTATATCAATATTAGTACAGCGCAGTCTCGTCGTAGCTTTTTAACCGAATAATATAGTATAATAATATATATAATAATAATATATTCTTTATAGGCATAAACGTTTTAAAAACAGACAATTATTAAGCCGCATTTTTATAAGCCGGCTGATCATCGCTGATCACTACAAGTATATAGACTGCACGGTCGATTACTACTTCCAACAATAAAAAAAAAATACATAGTCTACCGTAAACAATGGGTTCACCATTGCACGAACATCCGAACATTCTTCACAAAGCTGACTTGTTGCTAAATTGTAGCCTACATTCCGAAAATAGCGGCGACGTTAATACATTCTGTAAAATATTTGTTTGGAGAAATTATAATCCGGTATCCGAACATAAGGGAGTCGTGTCACCCGGAGACAGCGGCGACTTGGCGGGCCGCTCGTAAAAACTTTCCTAATTATCCACGTTTCGTAGCTAAGAACCACTCGTACCACATTATATTTTGCAGTCAACTCCCCCGATCCGAGTCTTCGTAAGTCATGTTACGATGTTGTTATTGTTGTCGGGATTTTGATATTGTGAAATTCGCATTGTTTTCTGTGTTAGTTTAACAAGTCTTTTACATTTCATGTAATATCTATTGGTCGTCAATTCTCGTCCAGAAGTTTGAAAACATGCGACATACTGGTTGGCCACTAACTAATTCTTCCGCCGATACACATTGGCGCAGCGAGGCGGAGTATGCTCAAATCATTATATATCTTATATATATATCATATATATATTTTTCATCACCTGCTGTATTTCGCAATACTGCTGAAAGATAGGATTTGTTAACGCAGACATTGTTAACGCCTTCGATTATAATCAATAATCTTTACACAAATGGTTTTTGGTCAAAATAAATAAAATAATAAATATGTATTTGCCGATATGAGCACATGTAAATGGAACTATATAAGATCGCCACGGGTCAAAATACAGTAGGTATATGTCTGGCGCAAACGGGTTAGGTATATGTAACCAATAAATAAATGAACCAATCTAAAACAATAGAGAAATAATTATAATCCCACAATTTCAATACAATTGAATTAATTACATGTATTATTAAAGCATATACATTGCATGTAGGCATATCCATATCCACGAAAATATTGTTTTAATTAGAACGTTAACAGCTCAGACACTTATGGTTTTGTAACGTAATATCATTTAAGTAATTGAAGTTCGCAATAGTTAGCATTTTCTCCTTATGTTCGCAATTTTAACTGTTAATTATCCCGTTAAACTTAACTCCGATTAACATTATAATTGAACTAATAACATATCACATTAACATTATCCGTTACGCATACATACATTAATTAATTAATTCAGCTTAAGTAATTAAACAGTGGAAATTGAGTAACACGCTAGTAGATTGACTCCGGTATAATGACGGCAATCCTGTTCGAAAGGCATTCGTTTGTAAACATGGTTACAGAGCTGTTAAGAGAACTCAGAAGCTACTCTAAATGATTGCATCGTTCATTGAAGTCGTTTGACGAACGAGCGTGCCTACAATTTATGCCCAAATAAGCCGTTACTCATATTACCGAGGGGAGAATTTTAAAACGTTTTTAAGATAATTTACAGCTAGCCCGGACCGCCCGGCTCGTGAGTCACCCGGCTAAACTAATACGTTAAATGCACCTATTTTTATACCGACGTACCCAAATCCCAGGATCGATTAAACAGATTACGCCGCCATATCGTATTTCACTGCATTAATTTAACAGGGCGTCAACTCGCTTAGTTTGAATTTCCCAACATATTGTAACACGTATAATTCACGGGAAACTTCACAAATAGATGTATTTATAACATTGTTGCGAACTTCAAGCGATTAAGTAGGAAATATGACGAGACTGGATGCTTCTCGGTCGACTAATAATTACAATAATTGCAAAAGTTTCACACTATAGTCTTAACCGCAGTGCTTTACGGCCATTCGTTTGTATTAATGCCGACCGCGTTACTAATTAACTTTATGTACAGTGCGATTTTTCTGTGAAGTAAAATAAAAGTGCGATAAACCTTTTGTTTTAAAAAGCTATTATTAAAGTTTAATGTGAGGGGTTAGTTTAAAGTTGGGATTAGGATGTTCGAAAAGATTTCAAATTTAATTAGTAGTTTCTGAAAAAAAGGTTATTCCTTAACTGTACAAATATACAGAAATACGACGTTGAAAAATATAGATAATACTTTATCTTTTCTGCTTTGCATCAGACATCACTATCGGAATAATCTGAATAAAGGAAAACATGAAACCTTAAACATGCAAGTTTCTTTTACTTAAAGATTTTCCCGTAACTACACAGAACCTCTGAAGCGAATGGATCGTTTATCCCACGCTGTAAAATACTCCCGAAAACTGTAAGAGAACATGTATGGAGAACACTGTAGGGCCATTCCTTTGTCGCAAGGCCCTCTCCTCAAACAAATTTCAAGCGCATTATGCAACATATGCGCAGAATCCATAAAACTTGCACAGATAAATATGAGCACCTATTTTTACTTTGATATTTACCATACAAAATACACATATGTTAGCATATTGATAAGTAATAATAAAATATCTAAATGTAACTACAGCGTGAAGTACAATTTTGAAGTGAAAAGTTTTATAGCGACGTTGGGCACGGGAAAACCTTAAAAGTTGGTCACGCAACAGATAAATGTAATATGCTTTTTATACTACCCGGCGCACTTCGTACCGCCTCCCCGTCCCCATCCCACTACATTTTTTATTTATGAACCGATTTTATGAAACAAACACTAAATTTTAAGTGAAGCTTACAACAATACATCAGTGAAAACCGCATTCAAATCCGATTTGCCGTTTTTGAGATTAGCGTGCCTAAGCCCACAGACAAACAGACAAAAATTCTAAGAACTTTTTAAATATTCTATTCTTTAATTAAGACCCCTCAAAATGTTATCGATATCGTCAAGTACACATAGCATTCACTTACCGATTTATTATATGTTTAGATGAATTTTCTTGATTGATTTTTAAATATAAACATAATGATAATATATTAAATTAAATAAAAAGTGATTTGTAAATTAAATTATCTGAATGTGGAAGCGACAAAACTTGACCAATATAAATTTAAGTCGCTTAATTGGGGTTATTCAAAACTAGGGTGGTAATATAGACTCATATCTGGTCGCTTACAAAGTAATTTACCTACTAGAGAAGGCACTAGCAACTAGACAAAGCATTTAGCTGTTGGGCGGGCATTTGATAAACATTATACATGAATGATTGCTAACTCCGAGGAATTTGGAGTTTCTGTGAACAGTTTGGCTCGCCGTTTAAACCAGAACACACCGGCTTTATATACTGTTGTTATAAGCAAATAGCTTTTGAGACGGCTAAAGAGTAGTTGAGAGTCATTAAAGAGACGAAAATTGTGAAAACGAAAACCACTCCATGTTTTTTTCGCAGTTCGGTAATTAATTACTTGGACATGATTTATCTACGCAGCTGCGGATGCATTCAAAAGAGATTTTAATTATTCGTTTCTTGAATGAAATGAAACGATAATAAACTGGCAATCTGAAATTTTTTGAACGCGTAACATTATTATCTACGTGTATTTTTTTAATGCTAATGTAATGTAATGCTTAATATTTACCACCGAGACGTAAATCTAATTGTAATCTTGTACTACAACTACTTTTTAATTACATAAAAGTAAAGATCTTCCAGTTTAAAAATGCACGCCCCTCCAATAAACAAAATTATTTTAATTTGTGAAAGCGTGTATTTATATCTAACAACTCTTACATATGTATGTATTTCCTTTATTGTATTTTACTATACCTATTGCCTTCACTTATTGGTGAACTAATAAGACGATCTGTCAAATGTACATCGAATGCACGAATTGTATGACTTGTCAACTTTTGTTATGCACTGGTTGGTCAACAAATTGGCAGTTGTCACTGTACTTTTTATCGAAATATCATTGGTTTATAAAAAAGTTTTTAAATACTTTGAACGTGCATTTTTAGACTAGAAGATACGTCCATATTTTTCCAGCGCAATAAAAGTTTGCACAATGACGCATATGTAACTACACCAATTATTTGACGTTTCGTCGTCTGCTAAGGGCGGGCACTAATCATCAAAACTGCAAAAAACAAAGATCGCAGAATTTTTTGCAATTAATCACTGCGAGATGATTAATCAACGCGGCCGCGGGCGCATTTTAACCAGATTTTAATGATTGCTTTGCTTCAACAACGCTTGTCGGATACTATTCCTCCGGCACGTGCTCCGACGGGCTTAAACGGTTGTTTTACGATAATTTACGTCTTTGATGTTTTTTTAGTGCCGTTTTTAAGCGATTACTCGTTAAGAGGTTTTAACTTCTAACAGCGCGTTTTTTTTTATAATTTTGTTAAAAATAATTTTAATAAACGAGAATCCAGTCAGTTTTCTGTTTCAATCATATTAGGTTGTTTTAATTTTTCCTTATATATAAGTGTGTAGTAGTTTGAGTATTACTTATATTTATTACACATTTAACATAACGTAAGTGAGTGAGATCCGAATCACTGGATATACATAACTATTAGTAGTATTTTGCTTATAATTAAATGACCCAAATGTTACTATCATACGCCATAGTCTACGCCGCAGGATTTTTCTAACATAATATATAAATATTACAAAATAAAATGGTACGAAATCCGGGTATCTAGTCATCCTTATGTTGATCTCTATAGACAACATGCAGGTTTAACTAAATACATACTTGTATATATATATTCTTGCGGCTGCAAAATTTTTACCGTCTCGTTATTAGAAAGAGATTTTGGAAGAGGCCACGGGACCGCTAAGTGTGCCGCCGTTAAAATTCAATTCAACTTTCACGGAGATACATGTTAAATATTAAGCTGGTGGCAGTAAAATGTTGCGAAATAATTTTCTATGAAACTAAATCTTTAGAAAAATATTTATATTCAGAAACTCAAATCAACGGGTAGTTTAGCTTTCTATTAACGAGTAAACATGCATAGCAAATGGGTGAACCCCGTTTGATTGTCTATCCGGTTATTGCTTCAAGAGGTCTGTAACCAACGTAAGATAGAAAAGTACTAAAGATCTTCCAATACAAAAATTCACGCCCCTCCAGTAAACAAAATTATTTTAATGTGTGAAAGCGTATATTTATCACAACTCTTTACTAGTATGTGTAGACTATTTTTCTTTAAACTCAGTCTCGTCCGTGCACTCATTACTCATTAGTCAATTAATATGGCGATCTGTCCCTGTCGCTGTGTATGTACGAATGTCTTGTTCACTTACTTATTCACTGGTTGGTCAAAAAACTAGCAGGTGCGTCATTTGTACTTTTTATCGAAATATTATTGGCTTATAAAAAGTTGCATATGTGAGTAAAGACTTTAGAGGGGTGTGAATTTTTAGACTAGAACGAGATGTTCACCTATTGTCGTCTTAAATAAACTAACTTCATCACTTCTCTTAAAGATTAAGATATGATATTCTACGCTATATAATAATTCTACGCATCTAGCGTAGAATAATTGAGGTTAGAAATGCCCTGTAAAGGTAGACGCTAATTCAACTTCAATAAATGCTACCATGTCATACCATTTTCATAAGTCATGATAAGGGGATGTATAAAGTTCTAGTCGTGATGTGGCTCACTGCACTCCATCTTTAAACTGTGTTCATGGACTTTAACTTGTTCCGTGCGAAATCATTGAAATGCGCCTCCGTACAACTCCCAGTACTTTTCCCACTCATATATCTGCTTTGTTACACACTTTAGAATACAAAAGTAGTAAAAGATTTTCTCCAACAATACTTTATATAAGTACATTTTTATGTAAGTAACACCATCTCGATACAACTTTTGAGAGTTTTCAAGCCCCAGTGTAAGCTTCTTAGTTGCATGCAGGCACTGGATTCTTCTTTGTGAAATATCAAAGCTTTTATCGATAACTTGTCCGTTTTCTGAATACTACTGCGAGTAAGATATCATGCGCTACATCTTATAAATAAATCTGAATGCACAATGAATATCTTTTGCATTGAGACGAATGAGTCGCATGTATATTATGTTTCGTAAGTTTAACAGCGATTACAAATGATCATTTTATCTTCATTTTCTTCATGGATTTGGTTAACAAATGCCTCAATTATAAAGCAGATAAATGCTAACGTTTAATTTATTTCCATTTCATTCGTGGATTTGTTTAAGAAAAGTCTCATTTTTTTAAACACGTGTTTGGAAATTATGTGCAAGTAATCGATTTTATAAAGTTTATTTAGTATTTAGACTAAACATTGATCTAACAAAAGCTTGTTATCTTTATAATTTTATGTGCTAGTTCTACTGGGAGAGTACCTTCAATTTGCCCTGCAGCGATTTTTATTTTCGGTCGGAGAGGCAAGATAGATTACCAGTAGATTTACTAAAAGGTGTTGATAAAGAGTAGGTTGTTGACCTTTGCCCTTAAAAAACTTTATTGACTACTTAGGAAAGTTGTTGAATTGCAGTGATTAGTTAATATCAGAATCCTTGATTTTGTAGAAATGAATAGACAGTTAACTCACGGGATAATTTTTTTTTTGTGAAATGTGTTGTTTCTGTTGGCGGCCTTTACAGTTTCACCAGGTTTTTGTGGCAAGCCTAGGAAGGGCTAAAGAACATTGGGTGAGAAGGGTGGAGCTCGGACTTCTTTTGTCCTCCCTCCCCCACTTCTACTGGGGGGTTGTGGTTGACCAAGGGCACCTAAACGTTGTACGAATCGAATTATTGTATTTTATACGTAATATTTCCCAAAAAATGTGAATGGTTTGTCTTCTCAGCTCTATAGTGACTTGCTTGTTAATAAAACTACTCAAAGTATGGAAGTAGTAATTATTTGAAATTCACTTACGACACCAACGATGACACGACTAACTGCTATTGATAGGTAGGTTACCTGAAACAAAGAAGCAAAGTTTGAAACACACAATATTAGTCAACTACAACGTCCAAGTAATACACAGGTACTGCATAACACCGTTCAAAGTTGTGTGATGAAAGAAAAACATGGGGAGGGATTGCGCTTTTATTGAAACCAATCTCACCACTTGGCCCGACTACTGCGCTCCGGGCTGAATGCACGTAATTGCTTCGTCATTCAGATGATCGCAGCTTTACCCGCTTGTCTTGTTGACTGTACTTGTAGGCACTCGCTTTGTACACGCGGCCTTAGGGCGCTGCCAATGTACAGGGCGATGCGAAGAGCGGTACGAGTCACACACCTGATGGAGCGCGGTGATACGCTCATTTCGACGTATGTAAATGAAAGTCTGGTGTGAGGAATTATTCGTCAATGGATAACAGTTACACGGCCTCATTGTTGCCAATAGATTTCTAGATCATTTTATACTCGCCAAATCTGATTAACTTGTCATAATGAATTGAAGCAATGTTTATGTTTCTTATTCTTAAGTTTACTTTATTAGTAGACTGTTTGGATGCACTGTAAGAGTTACTAATACATTAAAAATACAATAATTTTTATTTTATTTACTCGTAATTTAAGTGTCAGTATAAAATGCTTTTTGAATCTGTCCACTGCCATATAAATTAAAGCACAATTTTTGATTTGAGATTTCAGTATTTTTCTAGGATTCTAACAGACCTGTGGATAACAGACTTGCTGGTGGGCTGCGGTTACATCAGATCTCAATGCAACGAATGTTATTATCACTGCTTATCAGGTTAGCTGTGGTTCCCAGCATTTTTTAGAGGAAAGACAGGAGGAAATTTCAATACTTTATGTAAGTAAATAAACTCAATAATACGCTATGAAATTATGGTTTTTAATACTAATGTAATGTAATAAAAATGTCAATTAAAAGGACTTTTGGATTTTCGGATTATCATTATCAACTTATTATTGGGTTGAAAGGAGGCCTAATTTCAGTATATTAAAGTAAGTATAATAATGTCCCATACATTATCGGTTATTCCTAATCTAGTCTTAAGGACGGGTTTATACGTGTGATCCTAATTTAAATGGATTAAAACCGCGGAGCATCCGCGCGCTTTTTGTGCGATTATCTTGCAGGCACCTTTAAAAAGGTGGTATCTGACTACGTTGTCGCTCACCGCTGCTACGCTAACTGAGCCCTTACCCCGTCTGACATGAACCATTGTCTAGGGAGTTTCGCCGCCGCTTTTATGACGGCAACAAGTTTCAGCATTCGATGTGAACAAAAC
>DWNJ01001845.1:0-11348 GCA_018250275.1 Udranomia eurus
CAGACCATGGAGAATATTGTCTATTAAGTATATTAAATTTAATTTAAAAAAACATGCCTTAACGCAAAGTTATTCGCGGTGTTACTATAGTAATAATGTATTTAATTCGAATACCCTTACATTTTTTCGTGTTTGTCGCAAATATAATCATTGTGTTTTCCAAGCAAGACCTTTGATTGATCCATAAATTTCTAAATAATAAGTAGTTTATTTGTCGACGAAAAAGATAAAACTTTGTTTGCACACTTAGCGCTGCAGAAAGTAAACTTAAATATGTGACAATAACAATGTTAGTTGGTATACTTAGGCCATCAAGAGCTGGTCAAAATTTATCTAACGCCAAATTTATTTTGTAAGATTCTCCCAATCTTAGCGGTTCGACTCCGGAGGCACCACCGCCACACCTACTAATGTGGAACTTCAGCATTATAACAGTCATCTTGATGCTATGTTCTGGTTTGAATTCCCCCTACTTCTAACGTAGTCTTTAGGCAACGCATTGGTCGTCGACCAAAGAAATAATTTCGATCCTATTTTGGTTTGATCACAGATGTCCATGGCCGGCAGTAACCCCTTACCATCAGGTAGACTACACGCTCGTTTTCTACCTCTCAGTTATAAAATACGTTTTGAAAGGATTACAATTGGTTTTGCGCGTTCACACACTGCGCTGCAGAAAGTCGGTACCTGCCATTTAAATCTATGGCGGCCATGATGCTAGTTGGTTTGTTTTTCGGTGATTTGTGAGATTTGCATACATAATACGAACGTAATAGTAATAGCGATGGCACGAGCGTAGCGCCGCGGGCGACGCTACCGCGCACTCGCGTGCTATCTGCCCCGCGTTTGCGCCGATTACCGTAATTCGGCGCTAAGTTTACACATGATTGTAATCACATACATTTATATTAACTATCCGTTGCTTGCGGCTCGGTCGAGCCGTTTTTTTAAATTAAACCCGGTTATTTTTGTGCCGTCTACGTCTTGAACATTATTTCCGCAGCTTGTAAACAATTTTAAAAATAAATTACTTATCTTTAAAATATTACGGCATTTGGTTGGACAGTGAAATAAACGATAATTAGTGTATGTGTAACGGTAGTAATTGTATGTTTTACAAAGATTTTCTTACAGTTTTGACATAGTACCTAAAATTAAATTTTAGTAACCGAATTACTAATATAAAATATCTGGTAAGATAGAACTACTCCTGGGAGGTCACTCTAAATAGCCCGTCGCTGCTATCCAATTAGCCTCGGGTAATAACGACAATGTGTTGTGGTCTGACAAACTATGGTCGTATTCATCTTGAATTGGTCTATCGGTAAAACAATTCGGGCCAGGATGTCGACTATGCTTTTGTTAAATATTACGTTTACATTAAATATTAGAAAATCCTAATTTAAAATGTCCGTATTGGAGAGCCTATTCAGGTTTTAAATGAAGTGCCATCATTATTTCAAGAAATTACAGGATTTCGTCTACTATTTTTTCTCTACATACTAACTACATACTGTCTATCTAATAACCAACTCTCTAACAGTGGTTATGGTTGCATTTTAAGGCCTGAAATGATTCCTCAATCCACACATTACCAGAAGCTATTGTTTACTAGCCGCTGGGTAGGTCGACTCGCGATTCGTGCCATCAAGTTATCTGCTTCCGGCGACAACGTGCCTGACAAATTACTGTCTCTCCCTATCATCTGTCTGATTATACAGATTTACTTGTCAATTCATTGTGTTTCATTCCGCGATTGTTTAATCTTATTCGAGCCTATTTAAATATTAACGATGACTTAACTGCAGAAAAGTTTCTTTTGAGATTTAATTGGTTGTATACAGTGTGTGAATATAGCAACATAATGCTAATATTATATAAAATTGTATGTGTTTAGAAAGTGCTTCGTTAATTCACGCAACAGAACCATACACCCTAACTTCCTTATCTTAACCTTATCTTAATACGTTTCATGTGAAATAAAAGTATTCTATTATATAAACATATTAGTTGGAAATTAATTACAGGATTTTACGTTTTCAAAAAACTGAATTTTCATGTTATTTAAGAAATCAGGTAATATTGTGCATGTTACCTCTAGCTCCTAGCGTGACGCCGAAGCGATTACGGGGCGCGTGGCGTTGTGTTTGGAATGTAAAAGTAGAAAATAATTACTATATTATTATAAACGCGTACAATGAAAGTTGCAAATGTTTAATTGATTTAATTATTAAAGAAGGTAACAACAATAACAACAACAAACCTTATGTAACAAACTACTTGCTTTCCAGCTTCTAGTAACATTAGTCTTGAAAATCATAATATTAATAAGTTACGGAAAAAGGTTTGGTAGGCTTTGTACGACAATTACACGGACGGAGGAGTATGAAATTTGGCACAGTCAAAGTTTATACAGAGAAGAAGTGCGGAAAGTTAATATTTTATGTAATAATACATTATAAATACAATAAATCAGTAAAATAAACCATTACGCACACAACCATGCCTTTGACTCACACACGTATATAGACACCTGTTATACACGGAACTTCATTTTAATACTGTATCGAGAGTGACGTGACATCGGGCATGTCAATCAATGAATGTTATTTAGTGTAGTCAAAAAATATTCTTGATTATTCTATAGGTATAGATATTTTACAACTGATAATTCTAAGATCGGTCGATACGGTCGATTTTAGTCGACCGCTAAGCGATTTTTAGTCTGTATAAAGCCGACCGCTTATTAAACGCTGTACACATAAAATAATCCAAAACAATGTTGCAAAATAATCAGTGAAGGCATTATGAAGCGGCGCTGTTGCGGACCGTACGGTAACGAGCCAATTTGTATCAATGCGTAGATCGGCAACCATCGAGCTTTCAAAGCGCCGCCGCACCTGTTTACGTCAATATCACATAATAGCGCCACCAGGATTCATTGAAAATGTAGAATATACTTAATTCCAATACCTGTAGGTCCATTTTCGTTCGTACAGTGTTCCGCCTCAGGGCATGTAATGAATTTTTTTCAGCCGCAAACCGCGGAATTCTCGACGCGCGCGATTGTTACAAGAGAATTGCTACATACTCGTATCACGTATGTAGTTTAGTTCTCCTTATTAAGTTAATAATAATGGCACGGTATAAATGGCGTTAAATGCAACTAGTAGTGAAGGGTTATTCGTGAACCGCTTCATAGTCACAATGAAAATTAATATAAAATATATGAAACGCTTGCGTTGCCTGCATATTCTCATTGAACTAAAGAGCAAATATAAAGAAGAAAACCATAGATTTCAAAAGTAACATTAATGTTTTAATAAATTGTCTATGATGCATTGTATCGTATGTAGTTAATTTTTATGATGTCAATATGATAAGATATTTTTACTTATTTTTAAACACCCAAGAATGAAAACTTAGGTTCTGACTTAGTCATTAAGTATTCGCAGTATGTGGATTGTTCTCAGGGACAATAGTTAGATGAGCGCAGAGTTTACATTATCCACTCACGATTAGAAGATTTCAATAGACAATGGGTTAGTCATCTGACAATTATTTTTATTGTTATTACTTTCTAAATGTATGTACCAGCGTGGGGCTGTTATGTTTTTCTTACACACTTCATTTGTTCATTTTTTATTTATTGAATAACTGAATTTCTTATTTGGCACAAGTATTGTCATAAAAATTATTAGAGATGGATCAAGACCAAAAAAAATTCTAGCCATTTTACCGCATTTCTTTTGATTAGCACTTAGGTATCACAACATGGTAGCATGAGGACTTCTTTTATTTTTAGATATCTTTTGTTTCTAGCTGAAGTGAACAAGTAGACCACGTACTAATCGCAAATAATATCTATTTTTATTTTACATATACAAATTAAAGTACAAATGAAAAATCCTAAATGGTCAAAGTCACGAAACCATAGCCCTTCCATAATCTTTGTTAAACTTTAAAAATAATAATAGTACAAGGTGGGTTCGTTTAAAAATTATGTTTCTATGCAAATGTGTCGTATCTCGTGCCACAACAGGTGAGGTGCGGCGGTCTTAATTGTTTTTTGTGGGAATATTCAAATGTTATGAAAATTTTTTTTCATTGTGTTTTTGTGACGCTGGCGCGGGTGGCATCCCAGATGTTTTGAAAAAGAAACTTTTTTTTGTCACAACCGCTCTTTGTGCTCACTTTATATAAAGAACCCTAGGTAAATAGTGCCTTAGAGGTTCATTTAAACCTTTATTTAGCGTATTTAATTAATTTATGCATTATTTGTTTAGTATTATTACCATTGTTGAAATCAATATAAGTATATCTGTAGGTTACCTTTGAAATTATATTCGCAGTAATATTCGTAGTTATTTTTCAGATCAAATTTAAAAGCATCTAATCATTATCGGGCCCAGTTTATTACAATTTTTTAAATTCCTAAAATTTATAATTCATATTTCTCTAAGTATACATCTAATATGTATTAACAGTCTGACAATAAAAATAGTAAGTAAGCCAATTGGTACCTATATATTATACCCAAATTGGAGCGTCTTTAAAATTCTAAATATGGAACAACGACTCAAGGGTTCAAGTAAAGATTTTTTGCCTTAGATCCCCACATTGGATACAAAAAGTGGCGAAAGAAGTATCGGAAGTGCATGTCGCAGCTGTCGTGAGTCGCGTCAACCCTTTAGAAAGTCGACGATCACATCACTAAGGGCTCTAAAGACCCACAAGTGTCATCGTGGTGTGACGTCATTGCCCCATTCGCATAGAGGCGGACATTAACCTTAACACTTAAATGTAATGTAACACATTATAAAGTGAGTGTTCGTATTCAATTTCATGGAATCGTATTCATTTTCACAATCCGAACCAATTGTTTGCAGGTTTTTAATTAGAGGTGTAATGTAATAGGCTCATCAAGAATGTCAGGATACGATAAAAATAAAAGATTGATCACGTTTAGGGTGAATTTTATGTACATTCATTTGGATTGTAACCTGACGTACATACATCATTCCAACACCATAAGGTACAAAACGAGTTCGCTCCGAACGTTACATTCGAATGCATGTGTGTGTAACCACCCTTACCTACAAGTAAGCAAAATGTCGCTCACTTTTACTCATGCCCGTAATAATATTCTTTTGATGTTTATGCATCCATAAAAGTTATCTGCAATCGATATCACGACAGCTCAAGGGACAAAGAAAGTGAAAAAGTTTGTTTATGCAAATAGTATTGACATCGTTAAAATGTGTTACAAACGATATAAATGTAGGTACAACGACGTTGTACGTACATTTAAATTTAGGTTTATAGTTCACAGTTTTCCATCGTAAAATTTTGCGTCCTTAAATGTTATGCGGCGTTTGAATTTTGCCTTTTAATTTGCTATACGCATTTTTATTTTAACTTACGCACGGATTGTACTCACTGATCTTGTAACCTTGTAGTGTAATGTCAAAAAAAGAAAGAATCGTAGTTTGTAAGTATAAAAGTTAGTAAACTAATTTCCACTTAAAATCCGCCATATCATGGTGAGAATACTCAAACACTTAAGAATTACAGAATAGTTTTATTTAGATTTTTACAATATCAATAACTATATTTTAATTAAGTCATGTCATTATGTTTCTCATAAGTAGGTTAGGAGGACATTTTGATAGTGCGCTGTGCAGGACAGGACATCTGCCTTAATAAGTATTCAATAAAATAAACAGATTATTCACTTAAACACACGGCTATAACATATTTGTAGTATTAGTATAATGAGTATAAAGACATATAGGTTTTATATATATTTCAATCTCTAATATGTTATAATTAAATCATATAGTTACTCATGTTATGAAGACGTTAATGAAACTCGATAAGGACTATACCTAATAAATAGATGATCTATGTCTGCCCTATAACAGCAGTGTCCTTTCTTCTGTGTTCTGGTTAGAAGGGCGTGGAAAGGAATACACACTTAACGACGCATTTAAGGTCGACCTAAGAAAGAACTTTGATCCTGCCTTGGGTTGATTACAGATGCCCATGGGCGGTAGTGAGCACTTATCATCAGATGGACTGCATGCTCATGCTACCAGTGTTATAAAAACAGTTGTGCCTATAGTTGTATAACAGACTTAAAGCAAGTTGAACTTCTGTCTTATTGATTTAAGATGTTTAAAGGACTTAAATCAAGCCGAACTTCTCTCGTCTTGATTCAAGGTGTGTAAGACTTAAATCAAGCCGAACTTCTGTCGTCTCGCTACTCTGTGTTTGCGGTACGCTGCCTTGTGGCGCACCGCGCACCTGCCGCGCAATTATCTGGTCATTAGACACGGAACCAGCCCGAACCCCAAATTACGCGCAACCCTAATCGCGCTCAACTGGATTGTTGTACTGTTTTCGGCAAACGGTCAGAAGAAGCCAAGGAAAGCGGCTACATGCTACACTTTGGTTCTTTACCTTTTCCTTGGTACTTAGAAGGAGTATCAATTTAAGACATACTTAACCAAGGCGTTCCAACTTAGTCCTCAGGGGTAGCAACGCATGTGGTCGGCCTAAGAAATAACGTCGACCCTGTCTTGCGTTACAGATGTCCATGGGCGGCAGTGACTTACCACCAGGTGGACTGCATGATCGTTTGCTACCTCACAGTCATGAAAAAAGAAGCTAAACTTAGAGTTTGTTTGTCAAGTAATCGATGGCGCATGGACATCTGACTTGAGAATGAAAGATTTAAATATAGACTGTATAATAAATCTTTCCTACTCTTGCGGATTTAGATTGTGGATTTAGAAGATGGCATTTTGGGCTCTTCACTCGAATATCAAAAGTTATAGGAAGGATAAAGTCACTAGAGGTATTACAGATACAATTCCTGTACTTGTCGTGGACATACCCGCTTGAATCTTCTTCCGAACCGAATAAACTCAGTAAGTAAGTTTGTGATCATCACTTGTTTATCAGATTCATCCAAATCACAATCACTACAGACGCTTCCGTTCAGTGCTTAGCACGCGAGCCAATCTTTCTGTATATTATAGTAACCTTGAAAGGAGTTAAGTGATCACATATAGGGCGATGTTATCACATAATTGCGGGTCACCCACGGCCCGGCGAGGGTGGCAAGTGCGGACACAATGGGCGCCCCGTGGCATCGCTGATGTATGCGCGCCGCGACCGACGCAACACAAACATTTCAACGCACCTAATTTATTGTCGCCCCGCCGTCGCTTGAGCGAATGCAAAAAACTTCGCTTAAGGCAGAGCTCGCTACGAGCGGATCTGAATATTTTTTAAAGGAAACTTTCCTTTTTTCAATTTCACCTTCGGTATGTTGATACTTTCCTATGCATCAGCGGATGTAATTGTTTTTAATCGCTTCGTAGGTCCTTAACTTACAGCTCTTCGTATACGCCGACTGTAAGCAAATTGTTGATTACAAATAAAAGTATTTTTTTAAAGCTTTGATGTAGCAAACGAGCATACACTCCACTTGATGGTCAGTGTTCACTGTCGCCTGTGGACGCCTGTAATCAACCCAAGACAGGATCGAAGTTCTTTCTTAGGTCGACCGCAAATCCGTTGTTACCCCTGAGAACTAAGTTGGAACGCCTCGTTCAGGTGTCTGAACCTGAACCCTGACTAGATCCTTCACACCAGAACACAACAGTAAGAACACTGCTGTTATAATGCAGAAATAGGTTTGGCGGTGGTACTACGGAGTCTAACCACAAAATGTTCTACCACGTCATAAATAAATACATTTAAACAACCAAGACAACTTTGTTTTTATGTTTTTGTTTTAAGAATAGTATGTATGGGAAATATATGCATGTATGCTTACTCTCTGTATACCATGCCTACTCTGTTTTATATAGATATGCAATTGTGTCCTTCTGAAGAAATCGCTTCTAAGCGATAATTGTTTGTGCTCTATATTTTTAATGGTTATTTTCATTTGTACTAATTGTGGTATAATAAAGAATACATATATATTTATCTATAACCAAAATAAAATACTCAAGGAAAATATACATCACCTTAAGCGGGGCGAACATAATTCTGTGACGGAGGATGACTCAGGCGTTGAGAGCAATTTTGAATATTATATTATGTAAACTAGGTGTTGTTCGACGGGCATTTGTGTTGTCGTGTGAGGATGAAATTAGTGACGTTTATTAGAACAACGATTGTGTGAGGACAAAACAACCGCCACAACAACATTCGTGTTGTTTTTTTATAATAACAAAGAAGAGAGATAGGATTCATTCTTTAAACATACCTATGCCGTACCTTGAGTTCAACATTTTGTTTTGAATTATAATTTAGGTAAGTCTTAAGTGTTAGTCTGTGTAGACCTTTAGAATGAGTGTATCATATTCAAAATACGATGAACAGATCAGATTACAAGTTACAATAGACTTTTAAAATTCCGCAATAATCAAAGGATGATGAACTTAACAGGGAAGATTACTAACTAAAAGTAGGTAGGTAGTATATTAATTAGGTATTCAAAGTCATCTATCGTTCTTAGATCTACTTCCTAGTAATAACATGTTTACACGAAAAAAAGATTAGATTAGATTTGACGAGTTTTTTGTTCTACTGCATCCCAAGATTCGTTGCCAAGCTCCACGGTTAATCAAAGGCCGGGGTTATGTGCGCAGCTAGATTTCACGGTATTCCTCCAATTTGCAGTGCGAGGTACATACAAGGCCACCCACTGCAAGAGATGCCGTCGTTCCGCTCCCAATTGCCAGCAAAAACTGCATTTGCATAGCGTCCGATGTTTGCGGCGATAGTACCCGAGAGCCAAGCTCTTAGGATTTGGATGTTTTTCTTTGGAGGAGCTATTTAATGTCGCACGTAAAGGACTTAGTGACAATCCATAATATGAGAAATACTCTGTCTCCTTACTGTACGTTGCCAACATAACATTTAGCATTTAACGTTCCGCTTAATGTTAAACGGAATGTGGAGTAGGCACTGTGGCACCAGTTGACGACATTTTGAGTAATGTATTAGGAGTATATCCAATATTCCCCAATGGTAAAAAATACCTTATGTTCATCTCCCTCGTCTCACCATATTATGAATAACAAATCGTATAAGAACTTATGGCGTTAAAACAGCAAATATGATTAAACTTTAGTACGTATATACACTTATATTAGTTCCTATAATTGATATTTTAACTTCACTTTACGTAAACCGGAAATATCTATCACAGTGTCGTGTCATCTATGATAATAAGACAAAAGACGGAACAGAGTATATTCTTTCGAAGGTGAATTCTACTCCGAAGGCACCTATTTCTGCTTATAACAGCAGTGTTCTTGCTGCTGTGTTCTGGTTTAATGGGTGTGGTAAGGGAGACACACTGAACCGAAGCGATCCAACTTAAGCGACCTAAGATAGACCTTCGATCGTGTCTTGGGTTGATTACAAATGTCCACTGTGTGCACAATGTGGACTACAAGCCAATTTGCTACTTGAAAATGATAAAAAAAAAATATTTCCATGTAACAAACTGCGCTCTCCTGGATTCGTACTCTCGGTTGTGACAGATGTAGATGCCACCCACCGCACACACGACCCCAGCCGCGATGAGAGTCAAACAAATAAGACGTTTGTATCTGCGCTGTTTTTATTTACCTCATTCAATTCAGAAACGTGTGTTCTCGTCTCGTCGGCCTCATGTGTGCAACGTAAGTTGGACGTCAACCAAGTTTGATTGTAACTAGCTTGTTTTTTATAACATTAACACCGTTAACGAGCCGATGACCACTGATTGAAGAAAATGTATATGATGTTCATTAAGTGTATTTGTATACCTTATAATGAATAAGATCATTTGATTCTTGATTCTTGAGCATGCAGCAAGCCTGGTGGTAAGCGGCGGTCCACCACAATTTCGATCTTATCATAATTTTGTGTTATTTTCTATAAGGAACTATTTTAAATTATTTTATTTTCCACACTGTGAGATGAAGCTTTACCTGTTACTGTATATTTCATTATTATCACTATGTGCGATGATATCGAAAGGATGATACCTATAAAAGTTCAGGTTTTGAAGATAAAAGGGAAAATGTGTCCTATTTTAATTCAAGCATGTAGGTATGCATCTGACTCGGAGTGTTTGAAACTCAACGAATGTAAACATCATTCAAGTGTTCCAATAGGATGATGTTGATATTAAAAGTTCAGATTATTGACTTAAAGGTAGGTAGGGCAATCGTTTATACACAAAGGGCACATCGCATCAGTTCCTGCTTGAACGCGATTTGCGGTTTTATCGATAAGGTATAATATAACCAATTAAAATTCTTGCACACGAAAATTTAAAGCACATTCCGATGTAATGCGTTTTATTTATACATTTAATTGGTCGGCACGTGTAAATTAGAGGACAATATAAAATTATTTCGAGGATCAGAGACAAGCTGGGATCTGACTTTAATCATCGCGAGATTAATCTTGTGCGGGCAAAAACCAACGATGGGATCGAAATTTGTTTGCAACCAAATAAAACTCTCGCGTTAAAACGTTATGTTTGTAACTGAATTTGCATTCCACTTTTAATCAGATCTTCGGAACGCTTGCAGCAAGTGAAATTTTGATAAGAACTTACTGTTTAGATATATTTTAAATTAAAATATTTCTTACCTATTACCTAATATTTATTAGCGGAAATTGATATAAAAAATTAAATAGCATTATTTTAAAAATGTTTTTGTGAATTGTTCTAAAGGTGTTTTTTAAAGTAACCTATTTCTGCTATGAGTATTACTTTAACTTTTTACTGAGGTTACTTGTGGTATATGTATTTCATTTGTCTAGTCGTAACACTCGTTTAAAATAAAACAATTGAATCATAATGATTCCGCCTCATTAGAAGTCCTTTAACGGCATCACTTATTATTCCGATGGAGCGTATCTCTACTCCAGCCTTCCTCGACTCGTCCAAATACCGAATATTAGTGGCCCATTATCGGCCGCATTCCAGGAGTAAATTATTTATTTTGTGCGGGCGTGAGTTACCGGCCGGCCCGCCCCTTCGTTACTATGTTAATCGGGCTACCTACAGAATACCTGTTCGCCTCTAACGCTCCTTAACGCTTACATCTCAGAGATGGTCTACTTTCCTGTGTACATGCGTCTCCTCATTCAGCAGCTTGTGTCTCAAGGTATACTCCCAACCTAGTGTAGTCTATTTGATTTTTTCCTATCGTCATTTGTAGTTAAATCCAAAGTGAGTCAAGAAGACTCGGTGGACAATGTAATTGGTTATTAAAAAGTGCATATATCACGGCGAGAGGCGGCCGCGTGGGAGACGTAGGACG
>DWNJ01001846.1:0-11347 GCA_018250275.1 Udranomia eurus
GGCTCTAGGGTTTCAATAGTCGTATTCATGGCTGTATTTTTTTAAAATGCCTTATTTTGCTACTATAAAATAGTAGAGAAACTACTAAACAGCATAAGCAGCTTAAGCACAGGGGTAATGCCCCCTGAAATTGAATTGTGAATTGTGAAGATGTGAAATTGAAAAATCTAAAAAATTATAAAATATAGAAAAGAAAATTCTGACCTTAGCTGCTATGTATTTTTTGGTTTGCTAACAGCTCACAGTTGACCTAACCGCCCCCAAAATTTCATGCTGCGACCATGCCTGCATGTTGTATGAAGTATAGTGTTTTATATTTTAATAAAAATCGTACAAATTGACCCTGTATGTCGTCATTTAATCAATCATACAAATTGTTGTGCACGTGACTTATATTTGAATTGTGTGTCAACATCCGCTCCAAATTATAATTAAACCGACGGAGAAGGTAGCTCGGCAATCACGTATAACAGTTGCGTATACTACCAAAACTAATATTCAAATTAACGAAGGAAATCTTGAAATTAATAGCAATCCGCAGTGGCCAGGTAACTAAGTAACTTGGGCCACTTCTGACCGAAACTAATCTGTCTCCCTAATTACGTTAGCGACAACTTTACTCCTCATCCCGAGGCTTCCCTCAGGATATGATCCGACAAGGAATTGGATTAGTTGTAGTTGTTGGCTTCGCTAATAAGGGGCGCAAAGTTTAGCAAGAGTGCCGGGTTATCCGGGAAAATATTATATTGGGACGAGAGTTATTACGAGTTACATATACTCGTATATTTATTCATTCATATTCATCTCTATTTAATTTTTGTTATTTGGTTGTGTTTTTGCTAGATTTCCATGAAAATTGGTTAAACTCACAATGAAATATGAAACATATTTTATTATGTTCATGTTTTACACTATAAGAAAAAATCATATACTATTATTAAAATCATATTATTGATTATCATAATAGCTACTAGCTGACTCGGCGCGCTTCATTCCGCCTAACAGTCGATGGATGACCAGGATACTAAAATTAATACTAAATTTATTAGGACATTGAACATAAATTGTTATTGATTTTTAAAATTTATACTTTATAAATTTAAAAAACCAATTATTTTAATGACGTACGTCGTCAACATTATGTGCGTGATATTTATTATCCAATTTCTGACGAAGAATCATAAAAGTTAGAATTAGGCGTTCTTGAATTATGAATGGTGCAAATAATACGACTTTCTTTTATATACTTATATCATTAGATGATGAACATACAATTGGAATTAAAGACCACGTATGGATCTAAGAAAGCAATTCAGAGGAAAGATAAGAAAAATATTACATACTCAAAAAAATATTTTTCTGCGTGCTACGTTTTACGTAGAATACTTCTTCAAGCCACAAACCGTCTCTTAAATACTACATCGCGGTACTTTCGCAGATTAAGCGTATAAACAAAATGAGGGAACTCGCGTCTCCTCAAAATGCATAGGCCATTACAAGAGCAAGTTTATTGTGATTTTGTGTTTAAACAAAAGAGGGGAGGCATTTTTACTGGTAACTGTAATGAATTTCTGGCTGGCGAGACATTGGCCACGTTAAATATTCAACAAGATGTAGGGTGTACGGGAATTTGTGCACCTCATTGAATAACATTGCCTCATGCATAATTTTTTGGTTACAGAATTTTTGTCGCTTGAAATCGCAGCGGTATTTGATTACGCGGTCGGGTGTGCCAGCCTCTTCGTGTTTATACGAGAGCGGAAAATGGTGGTAAATTATTATTTCATGTTATGTGTAAATTTGTGCTGCCGTTAATCTGTTAATTGTTTGTTTGCCAAAAAAAAAACAAATCAATCAAAAATAAAAACGACGATATATTTACAGTTTTTTACTTATTTTTTAATTGAGAATTTTTGCGCGCGGAGTGCTATTTTCATTTAACTTATATGAAATCATGTGAAACAACTGAAGTTCCCTAAATTATGCCCACATGTTCTTAATGTTCTTAATGTAAATGCTCATAGAGGTACAGTCAAACGACATTATAACTCAGTGCCCCTCCCAGACATTGGAGCAACAAAGTTACGAAACGAATTAATCTAGTCTCGTAGATGTCCAATATTGCTAAGCCTCGACCGGTCCCATTCGGTCCCCAAAGATTAGACGTTCTCGGACAGTCGCCGGTCACAATCAAACCTTCTAGTATACTTGTATTTAGTGACTAAGCGACTGCATAACGTCATTTTCTTATTCATTGTTAATTATTTATACTAGAGCAACAACTGTGTCTTGTCTAAATATATGTACTGTGTCTATACAAATACATAAAATTGAAGTGTCTGTATATGATTTCAAAATAACTAGGTTTTTTCAAGTGCAGTGTGTTATTTTTACGATGGTAATACCTAAATCTGTCATTCTGTTTGTATAGATAAATCTCTGCGGCTGAACCGACTTTGATGGAACTTTCACTGAAATATAGGCTAAAACTTCTAGGGAACTAGGGACAGGGACTGGGACAGAGATATGATTCTAAGGCGGCAGGGCGCCTGGTCAGCTAGTTACTTAATATTCCCATATGTACGTTATGCTTATGGTTGATTGGTTCTATGTTTTTTTTCTTGTTAGCATAAGTTAAAAAAATATTATAAAGTCACAAATTACAAAAAGTAACTTAATAAGTACCTAAGCGATTTTCGTTTGCCTCTCGTAAATTGAGTTTTTGGCCATTTTTTAAATGAAATCTATATATATCTGTATTTAATAACCAAAATAAACATAATTGTGAATAAAAGCAAATACCTATACGATGATACTATCACCCGTATAATGCAACGAACTAAATTTCGGTAGTTTCAAATTCAAAATTAATTCCATGGCTGTTTTAATGAACCGTAAAATATTTCAATTTGGCGCATTCATTGGCAAATCAAGTGGGTAAAGTCGGTGTGGAAAATTCGGCCAATATAGCTCTTATTGGCCGAATTTCCCGTATTACGTATCCGCGGATAGTTTTAACGAAACCCACAGGGAGATATTATGTTTAATGTGCGTTATAATGATACAAAGCCTCATTTTGCCTCATTAAGTATTTGGTATCGCCTATTTACCCTTCAGTGACGCTGAATAGTACGTAATGCTGAAATTATTTTGCAGTGAAATATATCCAATTCAATTCGTTTTATTACGCGTTTATTTTTCGTAGACCTTTTCTTCTCGTACTGTGATAGCAACCAATCTATACAGCTAGTAGCTTTGATTACCTAATGGTACCTGTTTAAACATTCCCACCCGCGGCTTCGTCCAATAGTGGTGTGCTGGACACCGTCAGGTTTTGGTGGGTTCGAGTCCCACATAACCCTTGTGGCGGAAGGGTATCCGCGGGGATATTATTATATTATCAACGGTAAGGTACTGCGACGGCACGAGATAACATAATTACTTTCAATAGTCGTTACTTCATAAGTGTTATCATAATATTTCATTAGAATCATTTTAGCTTCCTGGTTATTACAGTAACTTAAATAATACAGTCAACCAAGACCAACATAAGCGAGAGATAAAGGCAGGTAAAAGGTAGGTAAAAAAAAACTGTATATGGGCCATAATTAATGAGGCTTAAATAGGCTTTATTCGAATTATAATGAGTCCATAAATAAAGTTGATAAAGTTACGTCCACATGCGTTATTATTTACCGCGCGCAAACGCGACAAATGGGACATGCATTGTAGCGATTGGCGGGTATTTCCCGCTGATATTTACGACCACCGAATACATTCAGCTACGAAGCCTTAGATACTCTATTATTTTATAAAAAAACTCGGGTTGTTAAATTGTTTACTTGTAAATATTTAAGCCCTCTAAGTATGCGTACGCTTGTGCTGGAAATGAGCTCACGTCATTCGTGCAATTGAGGTGAGGATTGAGTCATCGATTTTTTGGTCGTTAAGATCGATAGCTTAACCTGGGATATCGTAGTTATTAAAATAATTAACGCTGTTTATAAATCTTAGTAGCCCACAACTTCACCGCAAAATACCGCAAATAGAAAATAATCAAAAACATTTTAAAACATTTTTTTTTGTTATCAATTCTTTTTCTTAAACTTTTCGTATTAAACGAGTTGAATTAGTTAGTTTAATTACAGTCACAGTATTCGATTATCTGTTTAATTTCTAAATAAGCTAATCGTTAATCATTTAATAATTAAAGGCTAATAATTTGATATTTTACGTTATACGAGTATGAAGGAAAAAGTTAAAGTCGCCTATCTCTGACAATGTCTTTGGAAACAGGAATCGTTGCACCAAACCAAACCGTTGCTTAAAGAATCTTATTTGGATATTTTACTCTCTGCAAGCCTCATCGGAATGCCTGCCATTCATTAGTCCTGGTCACTTCGCACTGGTAAACACTGAACACAACGCACAATTTATGCGCGGGTAATTAAACGTATCATGTTAATTGCACCGCTACCAGATAGTCAGCGCTGTTTGTATGTATGTCGATATTCTAGTAGCAACAACTAGTTGTCCGCGTTTTCTTTATAATGTACAGAACTATCACAGATTCACTTATGTGTACATGTGCTCACTACCGCCTACGGACATCGGTTATCATCCCAGGACAGGATCGAAGTCCTTTCTTAGGTCGACCGCAGATGGGTTGCTGAAGACTAATTTGGAACGTTTCGGTTATATGTGTCACACTGACCACACCTTTCAAACCAGAACACTGTTGTTATAAGAAATAGGTGTGACGGTGGTGAGCCCGGAGTTGAACCACGAAATTCTACCACCATTAACCAGATTATAAACTTATACAGATTATAAAATTGGATCAGTCTACCTCGGTCTAATGTATATAACCGGTATATATGCGGTATATATGGAAAAACACAGATAAAACCATAATTCCATAAAACATTTGAATATAGAACAACAGTTTTACGACATTGTCCATCCCGTGAAATGAAAGTTTTCGAAAAAACTTCAGACCCTACTCGAAAACACAGCAAGAAAAGCAATATGTCGGGAAAAGTTTGGACAGCGGCCGTAAATCGGCACATTTAAACGTTTTTTGGTTAAACAAATGCGGGCATAAATTAGCTGAAGATTGACAAGGGTATGTTGCGTACCCCTGACATGTAAACGTACTAATTCAGGTATGGGTTGCGTATACCTGAAAGATTGTACCCCAGACGGTATGGTTTCATGGAATAATATGAGGTGTCGCAACTGTTTCAGGTTCGCTTGAGGCTTGAGGTTCGATTGAATTTTCACTGCACTAGTTTATAGGGTGTGTACCACAGCAGCAAGTTTTTTTATATCCTGCTCGGCACGGGTCTCTTCACACACCCGGAGAAGTCCTGAGCATACTCCAAATCTTTACTCTAATGCCGGTTGGCATCCGGTAGTCTTCAAGCCAGGCGTTTTCAAACCTTCATATAGCCTCCATCGGTGCTTGTTGATTACTAGATGGTACTAACTGCTTAATGTACCCTCCAAAGGGAGCGCGCATGAAAATACCAGAACTGGTTAGACGGTGCAGGTCTATTTCTGCCTTATAACCGCAGTATTCTTGCTGCTGTGTTGTGGTTTGAAGGGTATGGTGGTAAGGGAGACACACTTAACCGAGGCGTTCCAACTTAGTCCTCAGGGGTAGCAACGCATTTGTGGTCAACCTTTGAAACAACTTCGATCCTGTCTTGGGTTAATTTGATGTCTATTGGCGGTAATAACCACTTACTATGTACATGCGGGGTTAGGTAGCAAACGCGGATGTGTGCCCAGTCATAAAAAAAACCACAATAACATGTCATTGGTTTATCTAAATATTTTTTTATTAAATATAATTATTGTATTATTTACAATTTATGTAAATATTACTAACCACATTATTTACAATATGTGTGTTTATTGGAGCTTATTGAAATATTGTTTAAAGAAAATCTAAACTGTCAACAAATTTGTGACATAAAGAATTAGTATTTTATAAACAGTTATGTTATTATTATTACAACCTTTTAATTTAATATAAATAGACTTTTTTATTCCATGTGCATAGTTAAATAAAGGTTTTTTTCGTACAAAAGGATTTATAAATATTTCATTCCGTTGTATAAGTTAATTTTTAAATACATGATGATCAGCCTGACTCGTAAAAACCTCGCTACAAGGAAAATTCCGATTTTATTCCCCATTAGTTCTACTTTTGATTTCTTTGCATGCTTTAAGTGTGAATGTATAAACATCACATCGTTTGTTACATAATCAATAAAATAATTAAAAGCTTTAGATGCCTGTCTAGAATAACTACTATGATCTATAGATACTGTCGTAATTATAGCTGCGACTGTTATTGGTACTATCTACAGCGTTGACACCACAAAATGATATTATAATAATTTGTTATTATTGTACTTAAAATATACAAAAAGACTTAATGTGATATTCTTTAACTAGCATCTTGAAAATAATCTCTATTTCGAGGAAAACAGCCAAGGAAAATTTTTACGAATTTTCTTAAATATAATTTGCATGAAATACTTTTGTAATACATACGCCACATCTACATTTCTTGATTCTTTTTTTACAGGTACGCGAAAAAGATGCGACGGCGTAAGCCAATGAAAATCTGCCACGACAAGTGCATCGATATCAATCAGCAGTGTAGAAGAAAAAAACATAAAGTCTATTCATAATAGTATAGGAGGAGGAGTGATTATACATATTTATTTATAAAACCCCAAACATTTTTCTATGAGCAGTGTATAACAAATCTTTACCAGTCAATAATGTGATATTTAAGTAATTTATTTTAATTTGTTATATAATAATATAAAAAAGTGTAAGATCAATAAACAGAACAAATATTTTACTCAATGTATCGTTATTATAATTGTATAAACCGGTAGTCGAAATGTAATGAAATTATTCATCACGGTATCCAGTAGCTATAAAATATTATGTGATATTTTATTTTTTTACCAGTTCTTATCGGTATCTTTGAGTAGTTTTGTTTATTTTATCTCCTTGTTTCTTAACTAAGGTTTATATAACTTTAACATTGTTACAAAACTTTTCTTCTTGCCAGTATATCGTTCAATCTCTGTCTCCTTGTTAAGAGTCTTCTGAGTGTACCAGTTTTATATATATGAGAGATTTTAATATATAATTAACAGGATATTAAAATAATTGCGTGTCTTATACTCACGTATGAAAACTATATGTCTTGTGTCACCCCTTTATCAATATAATAAGCATATAAACTAGATCTTTTTTTATTCCACAATGTGATATTAGAGTAGATATTATAATCCAAAAATATATAGCTTGTAAATTTGAGAGGGTCGCGAATATTCTAAATTGCAAATTATTCTATATTAATGGAATATATTAATATGATGTGCCATACTGTATTTTATCTATGTATATAGTATTCATGTCTGTAAGGCGTACCTAGGCTGTACCCAAGGTGTACCCAGGTTACCTACCTCTCGGCTACGACGTTGTACATTTAACACTTTAAGACATTGTTTAATCATGGGCATAATAGCATAATTATAAGTCTGTCCCAAATATATTATAAGAGACAAACCGACAATAATACGCTTTCCCGCTATGTTTTCCCCTCGAACAACGACTGAATCGGCCGCATGCCCTCTGCTCGCTCGGCGGTAACATCGTCACAACAAGGTCTGTTCAGTGTACAATACAGAGAACAGAAAACATTACAAATAAATGCAACTAAAATCTAAATAATGCCTAATTGTTCTGTGATGTTGTGTAACAACCGAACAGGGATGCAAAACAAATCAGAAACTATTATGTAATATTACTTATTGTGTATTTATGTATTTATTTATTAATTAAAATAAGTTTTTTACTGCAATGTTGTGTGAAAGAAAGGGATGCAATTATATAAGGTGTATCCGAGAACAAACGAAACGTAGTCTTGGTTACGCAAGCGAGGCAAAATGTCTCTTTCCTTTTAATTTTCATACACGCTGCACGCTATTCCCCCCTCAAAAATTGGCTGAAGCGGATTTTTTACGAAAAAATTGTATTGTCGGTCTATATCTTATAATATCTGTGGTCTGTCCATTATAATATAGTAATGTGCATTCCGTTTGCTATTTGTATGACTGTATATTTTATATATAAAATCTAGTTGTTGCATTTCACGACGTAAGACTGAGTTGTGGTTTATTATTTATTTTAGTTATCCTTACATTAAATAAGAATACATGTTTTGTATATTTACGATTGTTTTTGTATTTTACTGCAAAATAAAGGCATTTCAAGTGTGTAACTTTGTTTTTATTTTCAATAATATTTTCAGATTTTATTTGACAAACACTTACTTTTTACAATACTTAAATACAATTTTAATGTGACTTTATTTACAAATGAGCTATAATTTTTATTTAACTTAGTTCGGGTCCGACTTCTACCAATCATATTATTTATAAATTATTTACTACTAGAAAGTATTATATAATAAAAATTACTTTAGAAATAATATGAATAATGGTGAAGACCGCACCAAAATCCACTTTACTTGGATACTTACAAAGTTTTAATCAACAACCTTCCAAAAATTCGATACATTTCGATAAAATTCTTTAAAGTAGTATTCATTAGAATAAGTGACAACAAGTTACACAAAAATGTATTATGAATGAATTCGAAAAGACGAAAGAGTAAACGAAATTAAAACAACACTTAATTCTGTAGCTATAATACTTGAATTATTCAACAATAAAACTAAGGCCTTATAAGCAATTCTATAACATTTTGGTCGTAGTCATGGAGTCTAAGGCCGCGGGGACTCTCTGGCTGAAGTTGACCGTCTTTCCCCACCAACCAGAACGTCTCCATGGATCCTTTGCCCTGGAAAAGAAGAAATTTAACGAGAGAAGCGTCTGTAGACTTGATAGACAATGATTTATCAGTGAACCTCATAAACCGCTCAATTGATATCTTTTCTAATAGCATTTATGAATTTTAATTCTGTATTGCTACCTATATCGCTCTCTCTATTGCTTATAATTATTAAATAATTAATAATAATAATATTCAATTATATCCAAATGTAATGTCAGTTATCAATTTAATTTATTAATATTGGATATTGTGTATAATTCAATTTTGTAAATTCAAGTTAACTTTGATGTAATCCCGTGTTATTTAATTTATTAATCGTTGTCGTTGTATAACATTAATATTGTAAAACATTGTTTTATAAAACAATCAATAATCTTTCGAGAAATGTCTTTGCACCTGTAATTGAGGTAACATATTGCCATCATTTTTGTATTATTTTATTCTTAGTATATATTTGTTTTTACGTGTGTTGGTGCAACTCAATAAATAAATAAATCAGACTTGATAAATAATCTCCTTTTACCAGTCCCATTTTTCCCCTACTATATTCAAAGAATCGAGTTATGACATTACTAAAGCTGAGTACAGACATCTGTTTAAACAAACAAAACAATATAACAGAAATATATATAAATAACATTCGTACTCATTTGTTTTAGCTAGAAACATCACTTGCTTGGACGTGGACCCAATGGACCCAAAATGTGAGAAAAAATTAATGAATGACACTAAGAACCAATAGTCTAAAAAACGAATATTACCTACACAAATCCTTTGTTAGCAACTAATATTTTTCTCAAATATCAATAAGTCAAGTTCGTTGGTTTCAAAGCAGCACAGCTGTACAAATGAATTGATAACTGAATGGATGCTCTTGTTAAACACGAGTCAGCCAATACAAACAAAACCTGGCTCCTTTAATCGACTTCTAAATACCTTATTTTCTCAATTTAGTTGTATTTTACGTTTGTTATTCCATGTCGTCTACGTTGGAATTTTAATAAATTATACCGTTTTGAAAAAATATTTTTTGAGGTAAATATATTGGTTGAGAAATATTTACTTCCCGTTTCGTCCCATCTAGACTTGAGGAAAATATACTATTTTGTATTATTTATTTCAATTTTGTATAAAATAAATTATTTTGAAGTCGTTTATTGTGGTAAAAAAAATATGTTTATCGTTTGCTTTAACCTTTAACTATGGACGTGCGGTCTCATAGGCCGCTACCATCTTACAAATTTCTTGTATTTCTCTACCTTCTGGATCCAAAACACCTAGTAGCTTCGTATTTGGTAGGAAAACGACGGCTATAGCAGGAGGGTGGTTGGCTACAAATTAGGCGAGTTATTTCAGTTTAAACTTTGCCCGCGGTCTGTGAGACCGCACGTCCATGTTTCGCACAGTGTTTTAAATATTTTCTACATAAACAACATAATTTAAATACAGTTACATTCAAATAAACGTTGAACGAGAAAATGGCGTATGGTAATTTTCTACCTACCGCTACATCGATAAATCCTCTCGATTCCACCAAGTAGTTCCCGATTTCATCCAATGCCTCTTTCGTTGACTGAGAAATGTGTATTTTCATTGCTGTAACATAATGTAAATGTAATTTTAAAATACTATTTGAATACTAATTTTCGTTGCCAATTCATCTTGTACACGCACGTAAAACGCAATGTATCTATGTTATTATTATTCATTAACTCCTACTGATTAACACTATTTCTCGTGCAACACCACTACCCCTACCATTCAGATCTCTGTACTTCTACCCAAAGGTTGTCTGGTAGAGACTTAGCGATATAGCGATAATTAGCGCTAAGGCCATTTGTGTGCCTAGTTTATGTAATAATGTAAATTATGATTTTGTGTGCAAAATAAAGAGTTATCGTACCGTGTCATGTATGACGAGTTCCATCTAGAATTGAACCAAGTTACACCGTTTAAATAGATCACAATTGTGTAAGATATGCAAGATGTCTTGAAATTGGGTCATTGGATATGACACTTTTCATTTTTTCCTGGAAAATTGATGAAGCGAACGTTGCTTTTATATTAAGATTTAAGTAGAAAAGCGCTTATTTTAAATTAGTTTTTCTACTGTACACTATACTACATATTTCAATTTACGTTTTTATATCGAATGCGCCCGTGATTGTACTTAATATTTTGTGATATTTACTTATTTGTCATATGTCTAATATTTTGAAATACACATTAAAATATTTTACAGCATTCTACGACCTATGTTTTGCCTGCGGCTTTGCTCCCATTATGAAATATATAGAGATAATATCTTACGTGGCAACTATTACTATGGGCATGTCGGCGTATGACCGAGCGACCATGGGGTTTCGTCCATTTTGGTATACAAGTTATGCTATGTTAAATGAAACACTGAGTCGTAACTTTCAAAACTATACTGAGATAATTTTACACATACAAGTAG
>DWNJ01001847.1:0-11344 GCA_018250275.1 Udranomia eurus
CAATATACAAAGAAATGAATTGCAATTCCATCTCTGTGGGAGACTGGAGTCTGTAGGTCTGTACTAGGATACCCTGTATAACAGACCCTCAGGCCCCCAATCCCGATAAGTACGGCAAGCTTTGTATACAGTTTTCTAACAATATAATTATCTTGTAGGGGATTCGTGTAGTATAGTGTATAGTCCAAATCCCATACGTATAAAAGTTTATTGCGGGATAGACGGAAATGACTTGGAGACGTAAGCAAAACTTATAGCGGTCGCGAGAACTACGCATTACTGTTAGTTTAGTTAGCTTAGTCGTGGCGTAGACGAGTGGTGACAGACGGCTGGTTGGTGAAAAACGTACAGTTGCGAAGCGCGCGTCCGCTATACATATAGAGTCGACTGATTTGTCCGCGTGTTAACTGCGTCGCTACATCTGTAATCAGCTCAAGATGGGATCGAAGTTCTTAGGTCGACAAGTGCGTTGCTATCCCTGAGGGCTAGGTTGGAAGGCCTCGGTAAAGTTTGTCTCCTTCACACCAAAACACAACAGCGAGGGCACCATCGCACCGTAAAAGGTTCTACCACCATATCTCAATATACTAACATAGCCGGATGTGTCCCTAGAGCTTATTGGGCGTACCGGCGGCAGTTCCCCGAGGACGCGGAGCAGCTGTTCCTACGGCTCGACGCGGCTGCGCAGAAGCAAATCGAGCGCGAGCGCGCCGGCAGCACCGACTCGCTGCACCACCTTGCCGCTGAGAGGGGTGCGTGAGAGGACCCCTCACACCTTCCCACCACACCCTGCTTCCACCCACCCACACTTCTGATCAGACACACACACAGCCATGTACGCGTGGTCGTACGCCATACACAACTACCCAACCTGACCAAACACACACGCTAGACTTGCCTCTGCCCCCCTTGCTAACCTAACCATTTCACACGCATACACACACACACCTGTATCCGCGCAATCATACACAATATAACGCCCCACCTGCACACAAACGTACGCAAGCACGTACAAGCATGTACCTACTAATTATCTAGGTTAATTTTAAATAAAGAAAAAATCTTACCATCACACACGCACACCTCTCCCACGTACGTATATAGGCATGCATGGCTTTCTCACGCACACAATCAAACACACAAATACACTCACCGTCCTTTTCTTATACCTTTAAGTACATTTCGAATCGTTTAATTACAGAAAGGCGCACTCTGACCCGCGCGCGTAGTCCGTCGGCCAGCGTTTCGGGTGAGACACTTTAGATAAATAAAGTAATTTAATTAATTATATATGGTTTTTTTATTCATAAAAATAAGTATCTTTAAGAATTATATTTTATTTTAAATTGTCTGTTTCACGCCGCCTTAAAACGGATCCGGTTTGATTTTTTATATACGTACGCTTTACATTTATATGATAAGCTTCTACGGAGAACCTAGTGTCGGGTCTCAGCAGGACCAACTCGTTGCGCAAGAGACGGGCCTCGCAGGAGAGGCCTCCGATATCGCACATACCAGTTGCTATGAGAGGTGGGATCGCGAGAGATGACGTGTCGATGGTTGAGGAAGTCGTAATATCGATAGGGTACTAGATATAAAGGTGAACCTTTTACGGTTCTACTCCGGGGCCACCGCCGCCACACCTATTTCTGTCTTATAACAGCAGTTTTCTCGCTGCTGTGTTCTGATTAAATAGGGGTGGTAAGACATACTTAACTGAGGTGTTCCAACTTAGTCATCAGGGGTAGCAACGCATTTGTGATCGACCTAAGAATTTCGATCCTGTCTTGGGTTGACTACAGATGGCCATGGGTGGTAGTTACCGCTTATCATCAGGTGGACTGCATGCTCGTTTGCTACCTGCTAGTGATAAGAAAAGATAGTGTTGTGATGTCCCAATTAATATAATTTAATGGTTGATACTTCCTCATTAACAATATCTGGTTTAAAGGGTCAGGTAGAGAGAAAATTTTGGTTAGTACATGGTGAATTTGGTATTACTTGGTTTTCAATATATGTTTTTTTTATTCAACGTGATGTACTGTGATGCATGTAAAATGCATGTAACGTTACATAACTGTATATAACCTAAACATTTATTTATTTATTTAAGATACACTATTGACTTGACACAACATTTTTTCACAAAATGGTTATTAGACTCACCGAGTGTGATACGTCTTATAAGGTGGTATACAGTTCTAATAATTTAGTTGCTATTTTTAAACCACAATTTTTAAACCACGTAATATTAGTATAACTGAATGCTGCATTAATTTATGTTATTTAATTAATGTAATGTAACATACTGTAATACAACGTAACGTATCACTAATGTGTAGTAACGTAACTTAACATAAATGTAACGTAACGTAACCCTACGTGGGTTACGTTAAGTTACATTTAATAATTAAAATGAATTTAATAAATTTAATACAAATCTAGCGTAACATAACCTATGTAACCTCACATCTGCACGTGTAACGTAACTGACGTAACACTCACGGCACTCAACGTAACCTACGTAACACAAACGTAGCGTAACCTAACATCCCTAACGTGATGCCTCACCCTATCCCACAGAGCGGTCCTAAACGTAACGTAACAACTTCGGTTTAAAAGATTATTTATTTCTCATAAGACATACTAATAGTTACATTGTCACTTACAATGAGAGAAAGTACTAAGTTGTAAATACAAAAATTTAGTTTGACAAAACATAATCAGTGCAAAATGAAGAGTGTATTTCGGTGTCTATGTGTTTAAGTATGTGTATGCTTCCTACACACACACGCACATAACATACAAAAAGACAAATTACTCGTACACTCATAATGTGCACATACACCTATTGTAAAGTATACATACACCTATTTGTAATCTAATATGTACAAAATACTCACTCATGCTGTATGATGTACGTTCTGCACTGTCCTGCTGGCCACTTCACACTTTGTTCCTTGTTATTCTACTGTTGTCCCGAATATAGTGCTAATATTTGTGTTTAATCCTGATTAAACCCAACCGTGGAAGAGCGAGGCATTCCTATCACAAGTGTGTCTGACTACTTACCAGGCAGACCCGTCTACTATTTAAGGATTTTCTTGAATTAACGCATTTTAACTTTTTCTCTTTCACTTCCGTAACGTAACGCTGTGCACGTCCACAGAGCGGTCGCCGGGCGCGGGGGGCGCGGGCGCGGGCGCGGCGGCGGCGCGCTCGGTGTCGGCGGTGGACGCGGCGGCGGCGCAGCGCGCGCGCGCACGCGCACTCTACTCGCACCTCGCGCGCGCCAAGGTCGCCGCCGGGACCGCCAGCCTGCGTACGTATGCCGCGATACAAACAAACTGACTAAATGCATTCGTCTACACTTTATGCACCGTATACATTACATAGTATTAGAACAGAGGTGGACTTGATGCTAAAAGCATTCTCTGCCATTCAACCTATTATTTTAAATATTTTAAATGCAAACAAAACTGTCTGACTGTTGCCTTTTAACACTCAAAATGCTGAACCGATTTAAATTAAATTTAGCATGGAAATAGTTTGAAATTCAGGAAAAATAAAGAAAGAATTTTTATCATACAGATTGATTATGTCGCCCAACATTTTTTCTTTAATTACTCTACAATACGGCCAGATACGCGGCCAAAAGCTTGTATATAATAATAATTATAAGAAGTGTTACTTATTTACTTGGTATATATGTGTAACTAAATATTATTATTTCTATATACGCTCGCCTCAGAGGGAGAAGTCGCCCAGCAAGGTATTCCGTGCTTTTGTGATTGTCCTTTTTTGTTCATATATATTTATTAATCATGAATTAATTAATTTGAATGTCTGTTTTCAATCAGAGTCATTATTAATTGCATTGTGTTACAGGCATAATGTTAAGGAGGCACCACGGTCACGCCTATTTCTGCCTTATAACAGTAGTGTTCTTGCTGCTGTGTTCTGGTTTGAAGGGTGTGGTCAGGGAGGCATACTTAACCGAGGCGTTCCAACTTAGTCCTCAGTGGCATTTGTGATTGACTAAGTGACTAAGAACTTTAATCCTATCTTGGGTTGGTTACAGATGTCCATGGGCGGCAGTGACCACTTACCACCAGATGGACTGCATGCTCGTTTACTTCCTCCCAGTTATAAAAAAAAATCTAATACAATTAAATGGTTGGTGGAATTCAAAAATTCAGTATGACTAGTTTAAGAGCCGCCGGCACCCAAGTGTCACGATGATGACTCATTGATTTTGACTGCCAGAACGATGACTGGCGGAAAACAGTATTAGCATTAAGTTCACCTTTGAACAATCGGACTTTTGCACATTTGTACAGTACACAATTGACATCGAAAGCTCACAATAAAAATCAATATTAAAACAATAGTCTACAACCTCAAATTCAAAACCTTGCTCAGGAGTATTTTCATCTAGCAAGGCTTTCACCAAAATCGGTAGTTTGCAGGCTGCCACGCTCCCAGTCACTGCTATTAGAACTTTGTAGATCGGTTTTTTGGGCCTCATTCTAAGCATTTTGATTATATTCAACGGATGACTTCGTTAATTATATGGCAATGACTTGATGGAATACAGGTCGATGAGGTCGACAGTTTAGACACCAGCACAATAGTCTAGCTCTAGTATACTTAGCACTAGACGAGTAGATATCGGAAGATTCTACCCGGCCACGCCTAACTATCAATTAAATAAATTAATATTAATATTGAATTATTGAAAAATTGACGTATGAATTACGAAGGGTTGCCATTTGCCAATCTCAATCTTTCAAATTCTCCAAAACTCAGAGCCTTAGGAATTATTTATTTATTCACAAAGATAACGTACTTTTAACTTAAAGGTAGGTTCTAAACGCGCTTTATTATGGAATTGCTAACTTGTATCTGTCTGTAGTCCATACGCAGGTTGGTTGTCTATGAATCAGTTTGATTTCACATGAAACATTAATCCTGTTCGAATTGTAAAAAAAATATTTTCTAATCTATTTCCAAACTTTATTTAATGAAAATTCATTTGAATATAAGGATTAATATCAATCGAGAAATCAATATCTGCTGGCGAACCCGTCTGCTATCCCCGGCCGTGCGAACGGGCAATCTCTCGTCGCTCGCACGCTTGAGGAACGCGCAAGCCCATAGTGTAGGAAGGAGGCATTAGGGGATTTCTCAGTTTTTATTTTTGGGAAATTTAAGTTTGGCATTAGCAAATCTGTCGATTCGCACTCAGTTTGGTTAAATTCGATCAACTGTTAATGTCATACCTTTTCATTCACTGGAGCTTGTTGTTGGTTCTTAATCATCTTATTTTCAGGCTATGCTTCTTGCCGTCTACCTCTTCAGCGCATTTTGATTTATTCCTTTTTATTCCTTTCCTATTATTAAGAAGAGCTATAAAGTTGGACTGAACACATTTTAACTTATATATAGCGTAATATGCATGATGTCAAATAAATTAAAAAACAACATGTCAGTATGGTAACTGACTTGAGTTACCGTCTGTCACTGTCATTTATTGACGATTCTTGTTATTTAATTTTTTTTGTCAGTCTTTCATGTTATGCGGTCGGGTGAGGTGTGTAAAAATGTTAAGAGAAATTAAAAAGTTGTTTACGATATAATGACCGCGACAGTAAAACTTGTTATTAGTGTTTTTTTATAAATTATTATGTGTAGAATCATGTTCTAAATAATCTATTTGTGTTGTGCAGTATTGTGAAGTTTGTAAAACTAAGTTTTGGATAAAATGGATGGAAATTCGAAGTACTACGAGGGCTGTGGGCAGGAAGGGCCGATCCGTTGCATATTTTTATGTGAGTTTCACCCGACGGCGGGCCCAAGGATCACGTGCCAAGTTCCAGAGAACTATATTTCAAAAGAAATCTTCGACACAGTTAGCCATTATATCATACCCAAAGTGCAGTTGCAGAGATGCACTTTAACTGTGTAAGTTATGTACTTAAAACTTATTTCCCAGTTCTGATTAACTCTTCAAAATTGTTGACAAACTTTGGAAAAAAACTGATTTCGTAATTTCTTTAAACATATGTCAAAGTATTTGTTTATACCATTTTAATCAGTATTGTATTCAAAATACGTGTGTTAATGGTGTGCATTAGATTGTTTGAGCGTAAAAATGTGTTGCCTGGTATGACGTTATCTTGTTTACAATTTTGAATAGTAAATAACCATTTGTATAAATTATTTAGCTGCCCATGTCATGTATTGTCTTATATATATTATTATTTTAGTAATTTGTATCATAGTTATTAGAACTTGTTAATTTATTTTTATTCATTTGTTGCTCTTATTGGAATTGTTTTCTTGTTTATTTATTTATAACAATGTTGTACTTTCACTTATCTCCTATTCAAGTTATAAAAGTAAATGATCATTAATATTATTTCTATCTTTTTTCAGTACTCTACTTGGCTCCAAAATTCTGGGTTTTCCAGTGAGGATAGACAATAAGAAGTATGCTCGAAATGCCTATTACTTCAATTTATGCTTTGTGTGCGATGCCTGGGCACGAACTGTACATTTGGAGCCATTGGTCAAAAAACTTACTGAGTATCTGGTGAGTTAAATATTCATACTAATGTACATTATACAATATACATATACCATTGTCTCTCTAATATTATAAACACAGCTAATATTATAAATGCGAAAGTAAGTCTGTATGTCTGTTACCTTTTCACACTTGAATTGCTAAACCAATTTAAATGAAATATGCATGGAGATAGTTTGGGGATCAGGGAACAATATAGGCTAGTTTTTAGGGAAGGGAAGGGAATTTCCCAACATTTTTTCCTCTATTAATTTTATAATAGGGACAGAGTTGCAAATTTTCTTAACTAACAAATAACTATTAATTAATGATACAATCATTAGTTAATTTAGTGTTTGTAATAGTTTAATTAGCCCAATTACTGATACCAATGAGAAGTATAATATAAATAAACATACTTTGCTATAAACACATTTTGTTTTGAGATATCTGTTTACATCAAATTATCTAATAAATTATTTTTAATTTAAACAAATACTGTTTTTTAATTAGTTAAAAAAGTAATATCATTATATCGTCTGTAGAAAGCATAAATATGCATAATAGTGCAAATGCACTATCTCAAAATACAGCTGTCACTGCATGTGAGCAAAATTCATGCTATTAAATAGCTATAGGATTATAAAAAAACTGCTTATGATAAAATTGTAACACTTTCGAGTTTTTTAGTTTAGAAAATATTGTTTCAACTCTTCTGTAAAGATTGATTTCGTGAGATACAACTATTACGCTTTCTAGAGGCGAGATGTGTATATTTATGAATTATTCGGCGATATAAGCAAATACCCAATGGGTAGTCTGTCGGACTTACGATCGAGAGGTCGTGGGTTCGATCCTCACTCCCCCATTGCACTATTGTCATGAACCCACTCCTAACACAAGCCTTTGAGCTTAGCTGGAGGTATTAACAAAATCACTATTATTATTATATTAGGACATACTGGTATTTTAAAGAACAAAAAAATATATAATATTTGTTTCAGTTGTCAATGGAACTAGAAACTGAATGGTTGTCGAAGCAGTCACTGTCGGGTGACGCGAAGGCTCTGAGTTGTCTGATGAGACAGGTGATGCAGGACATCAACAGCAGGCGAATGTGTACGCTCACAGGTTGGTCAAATTATCTATGTAAACTACTAGTCGACTCCAACTGTGTCCGTGTAATTGTCGAAAAGGTGGTACCAAAGTTTTTACTTCACGTATATTATGATTATCATGTGGACCATATCTATACTATTCATTATATTCATAATTGTCGCTATCTTAAATGGAAGCTGTCGTATTTCCGTCATCTAACTAGCAACCATTTGCTTGTAGAGGACAGTGGAATAATTAATATGTAAATTCAGTGGAATCTCACCCGAGCGAGACTGCCTATTTGTGTACATAATTACTGAGATTAGCTTTCCTAATGTCTTGCACTTCGTGGACGCAAGAGATTGACTTTATGCAGTCTTTCTTAAATTGGGTGATAATCTCACGTCGTAAGCGATATATAGAGTCTGACGGGAAATGTTAATTTTGTCTCAAAAAATAATTCATAGTAATTGGGAAACGGCGTTCAAAAGACCACTGGCGACCTAGTGGCTAGTAGTTGAACTAAGTTTGTGAACCTCTTAAGCTTAGGCTTAAGGTTACCGCGGACTTGCCATTCGAAGGGAAACATGGGACACTGCACTGCTACACTAGTTCTATACTGTAAAAAATCCAGATAATACAATAGTTATCAGTACTGTACTCCTGAAGTGGATACGTTAATATTGTAAAACATTAATAAAATATATTAAACTAACAATTTATATCTTCTTATGTTTCTAATTTTTCAATACAATAATACTGTTTTGTACTTCGTAATCACCGAAAAAATAATTACGTCGCAAAATAACAATAGGCCAGTATTTTTTTCTTACATATTTATGCGAAAATCATTCAAATTCGTATTACGGATCGCCGGAATCAAGTTTCATGTGTATCTAGATAGAAAAAAATACGTCTTTATTTACTTTTATTTTGAACTTTGGTCAATGTTATAACATTAAGGTAGCAAACGAGCAGGCACCTGGTAGACGCGGTCCAGGCATGAAATTCATGTCCCATGGGACCACCCCCGTTGTAAATTCCCCCCCTTTCGGACCGCCACTGCCATCTGGTGGTAAGTGCTCACTGCTGCCCTTGGATATATGTAATTACCCTAACTCCTTCCCTGGATCCCAATCTATTTCCATACAAAATTTTATCTACATTGGTTTAAATATGCAGGGGTGACAGACAGAAACGAGTTACTTTCCCATTTATAATATTCAGTGTGGATTGTGACTACATATTTTTTAAGGTCTATTCCTTAGTTCGTTCTGTGTTATCACGACGAATAGGCTCCGTTATTGGTATGCAAATCTCTGTGCAAATCTTACTTGAGCGGGACTAATGCTATTTGACATGCAGTGCAGACGCGTTACACAAATTGTGATCGGCTTCCGCATACGCAAGAAAGTACACTCCAATTTCAGTTGCGTATATTACGTAACTCTCTGGGCATCGATCTGTTAACGAAACTGTTGAGAGGGTCTGAGTTGCCTCAAATTATTTGAACTGCTCCCTTGTTTTGTCGTGTTTGCTGTAACCTTCTTACTATCTACGTCAGTAGTCATAATATCTTGACTAATGTTATAAATTCGAATTGTGAGCTGCCACAACTATATCTGCCTTATAACAGCATCGTTCTTGCTACTGAGTTCTGGTTTTGAAGAGTGTGGTCAGAGAGACATACTTAACCAAGGCAAAAATAACCGATAAATAAACTTGGTTTCGATACTTAAGGATAGTCGAACGAAGTCACGGATAACAACTAGTTCTTAAATATAATAAAAATGCATATAACAATAATAACCATACTTGATCGATCAGCCTCACACGCGCAGACTATAAATATATAACCGTGAACAAACCACAGCTAACGAGAGTGAGATTCAGACTTCCGTAAACATAGTGCTTAAGTTTGTTTTTTTAATTAAGGTCAGGATTGTATTATTCTCCTGTGTGATTATGGATGCATTTACTTTGAGGGTTAAAGGCGTAAGTTAGGTTTTTTTATAATCGCGCATAACTCGGCATATAATAAATTTTGTTCAAGTAATGTCGAGTAATTTCATGGAAGTTTCTTTGTTTAGAATGTCACAAAATTACTAGAGACACAGAGAGATACAGTGACTAGACAAAGCTTTTGAGGTGTTACGAAGTGCGCCGGGTCAGTTCTTATACGTGTGACCTAAAGTTTAAAGATTCATAGTGAGTTTTGAGATTATAAAAAGTGCGGAATATTTGGAGCGGAACGAAGCGGGAAGTGACATTTATCAAAACATATTTAAATATGTAGATCTTCTACTCTAAAAATGTACGCGGCCTCCAATGCACACACATGCGTTTTTATAAACCAATAATATTTTGATAAAAAGTACAAATGACGTAAACTTTCAGTTTTCTTGACCATAGCCCATAAGTACTTTTTTGATCGCCCTATTAGTCCAGCGAGGGCACGGAGGAGTCTTGAGTTTAAAAAAAAATCGTACACAGACTAGTAAAAACATAATAAACATACTCACACATTAAAAAATCTTGTTTAGTGAAGGAGCGAGCATTTTTAAACTGGAAGATCTATTTTATAAATAGAATTCTTCAATAAAACAACATTTGATGAATCGTTAGATCGTCATCGTGATCGATTTCTATTACGTAAACATTTATACGTCCCTTACGACGTTTTTGAATTAACTAGATCAATATCGTGTATATATATTTCTCGCGTGTAGGGTTGCTATTGTGAGATAATTGTGGTTTCTGATACGGATGGTAATATCTGTAATATCATCCAATAATTATATCCCACCCACGGCTTAACCTCCGTACAAGATTTAATCCACACTGACCGTACTAATATCATAAATGCTAAATTTTACTGTGTCCGTTATTCTGTAGTCTATCTCTTGATTGTTTTTCACGCTTTAAGTGCTGGAATCGATTTAGATGAAATTTGATTAAAATTGTAATTTTCCCGAAAATCATCCATTAAAGGGAAATATTTTTTTATATGGAGAATCGTTAAAAATGTTGTCCTCCGCTTATTTTATAATACGATTATATGCCTCCGATATAAGATAAGATTCGCTAGCGAATACCCGCGACTTCGCTCGACTCGCTCCCGTCGAGTCGATCCCATAGAAACAGCATTTCTGTCTGGATGAAAGGTACCTCATCCATGGTCGTTGTACTTAATTGAAAGGTACCCTTCGTCCTTCTGTACCCCTGACAATAAGTGTGCAAAAATGTACGGTGAAGTTAAGCAGTTATACCGTGAAAATGTAAGAAACTTTTTAAACGCATTTATAACATTTATTAGTTAGGATTAGGATTAGACTCTTAGTCGATAGGATCCTTTATTTTTCTTGTGGTGATAGGATCCGGCAGACGGGCAGACTCTCACATAAACCTATAATAGAATAGTTGAATTTAGTTTTTGCATTGGAAAAAACATTGTAGGTAGGCAGGTATGTATATTTTTCCTCAATTTAGTGTATCATCAAAATCAAATAATTTTTTTCCAAATTTTAAATTTAAGTCGGCTTTTTCCTTAGTTTATTACGCCAATCCGGCGATCATATATCATATTTACGAATGTACGCAAGTATTGCATTTCGTTTATGCATTATCTGTGTAACAGTTTTATAACACTCATAACATAGGTATTGAAGAGAACAATGG
>DWNJ01001848.1:0-11340 GCA_018250275.1 Udranomia eurus
GATATATTTTTTATAGGGAGTCAAACAAACAACGCATAGCACATAGATTCCCAGTTTTATATTATATATACATATGACAAATTGAATAACTATAATATCTATTAAATATAGCGGTTTAACATCGAGAAACACTATTTGGAACAGTATTCGAAAATTATTCCAGAAAAATAACACATCATACATTTCTTAAAGGACAAATATTAATCTACCTAAACCATAAAACATTTATCAACAAACATTCAGATTCTTTAAACATACACGAAACCAGAATTAACATCAATATACGACAAATAACAGTATCATAAATTCTGTTTAAACTAACGTGGAATGTAATGGGCAGTACCGTGTTCTATCATCTTTCTAACATTCATATCTGACACTTCTTCTTTGTAAGGACATGTCTTACAGATTGTCGCGTTAGTTTAAACAGAGCTGAATTCAAAGAATATGTTAAAGAAAGACTGGCAGTATATCGAAGTCAGATCCCTGATTGGTCTCATCGAAAGGTATAGAGTAGTAGTAGAGTAGAATCTACGTAGAACGACGATAATATAAAGAATTCAGCTACTATAGATCTAGAAATGGTAGGTAAAACGCAAATTATTATAGAAACATCTCTCAAGATTTTCTATTGACAATCAGCAAATCTCATTCGGGAGTTACATTTATCGTTAGATATGACTAGAAGATATGATATAATGTATAGGGCGATGAGATAGTGAATAATTCAATCGGAGCCATAAAATAGCATGCATCCTAAAGATTTAAAAAGTTTCTATTAGTTGGAGCTAAATTTAATAAGAATGCAATGCTACTGGAAGATAAATTCATTATTGATCCACTATCAAAGAGAAAATTACTGTAGGTATTACAATCTAAACACACGCGAATGAAAGATTAAATTAAATTTGTCAATAACATCGAAACGTGGAGGATTTGAGTAATTGCACGACTAAGTTAAGTCTACGTTCACAGAATCGCGTATTATTGAGCGAAGTCACGCGTATCGGAGAGTCTAGTGTTTCGAGAATAGTGTAGTGATGATGAGATAGTTCTTCGCTGCATGCTATTGTGACGTGGTCGACTGTCATTAGATTAGAATAGACGTGGACTTATATATATCGACAATATGACGAAAGTCGTTGGAGTAGGTGGTACGTTTACTCACAATTAGTGTCTGCAACAATAACGCTGTTCAACTGAACGTAGATGGAGGCTAAAAACTTTGGATCTTAATTACACGATACGATCTCCAAAAGACGATAATTGATCAGAAATCTAATATAGTAATGGAATGTTTTATAATTATTACATCCCCGTCGTTGACGGATGATTGTTCAAAGGAATGACTACACGAAGAGATGAAGTTAGAAGCTGGTTCTGCCGAAAATGAAATTGCCGGCGGCGTTCGGATCTTCGGTGGAGAAGTACTCTTTCCAAAGTTCCTGGAACTCCTCCCAGGAGACACTCGCCTTGCCCTGCCGACAGAATTGGAATTACAATCATGTTCCGCAATTTGTCCCGTTTCGCTGCAAGTTTCTTAAATAAGATCTAGAAGAGAATTCTCTTGAGTCGGTACAAGTCTCTGATTAAAATAGTTTTTTGCTTATCCCTAGTTAAGTTTTTGTCTTATTAGTAATTCAGAATGCTGTACTATTATTATGGAAAACTGATTATTATTAACGTTATAACGGCATCTAGATGTAGTTAACTTAAAGCTTCATAGGTTGCTAAGTGCACAGACTGTCAATATAATCGGTCAACTTAGACCTGATAACAGTACTCATTAGTGTTATCACTTATTACTGTGCTCATAATACATATTGAACTCGTAATGGATAGCACATCAAATTAAAATTTGCTACTTTTCCGTTTGTCATAAAACCTAATTTGTTTAGTAACACCAATGGTAAATAACTTCCAATATAGTGTTTAGTATTATAAGATAATATAAAATAATAGTGTACTACCCAAATGAAGGAAACCCAGCAGGCTATTTTTACTCATGTGTCTTACATCCTTTTTTAATGCCAATTTGTTTACTTTCATTAGTGGATAGTGAAGATGCTCTAAAGTCCAAAACAAACCACTCACCTTGGCCATCTTGCCGAAAGCCACCTTGCACTCCTGAGGGTCGATGCCGTAGGAGGAGCAGACGGTGGTGAACTCGTCGCAGTCGATGGAGCCGTCAGCGCTGGCGTCCTCCAGTTGGAACATGAAGTGGCAGTACTGCTGCTGCCACTGCAGAGCCGCTGACGGGTTCTGAGCGTAGTCGTTCCACATCGACACCCACTCTTCGACGGACACCTGGTTTAATGTTTGTACATGGATTACATTTTATGGTTTTAACGTTGTTTACGCAACGCAGATCAGAAATATATTTAAAGTAAAGTCGCTGCCTTATACTCTTATTTGAAAGTGACAAAACATGTTAGACATTTTCTTGTGATGAGCATCTATGTATAATAACTATGATTTTTAAATAAAACATATTTTCGCTTTGCGTTTCAGAGTAAAAACCCAGTTAAATAATTGTGACGTAGAGGCGTTCAGCCGGGCCCATTACAAACGCATTGTGTTCAGACAATAAATAATGCATTTGAGGCTAGCAAACTTAATGAAGACCGGACCATTTGTCGTGCTAGCCACGTACGGCAGTAAACTGCGACAGGCCCGAATGTAGACAACATGGCTATACACTTGGGCATAATGGCATATGGATAGAGTAGGCTATAGAGCAACCAATGGTTGCTTGCTCTATAGCTTATTTTCAAGTCTAAATGTAGATATACCTACTCGATTAGGCACAACATACCCATAAACTTGGCCGCAATACACATTAATGCAAGGGCGTATGGATAGACTGAGTTATATACCTCTACCAGTCAATCGTATTTTTATAACAAAGAAGCAGAGATGAATCTGTGAAAGAGTCCTGAAACTGATGCTCATTTTCAAAACCAAGAGACCAAATACTTGAATACGTCAGTTTCAAAATTGTCCTTTTTATTAGCATTACGCTTGTTTTAATCTAAAAAAACAAATGTAAATACAGCCACAAACCTAAGCAAAAATATTTTTTCAGACGAATAAAAGAAACAAATATATCTTAACACAAACACAACAACTAACTATAGTTACAAGTGAATCGATATTACGAAACCCGTCCCCGTATCTGAACGGCATTTCTTTAACCGCTGACATTACAGAGGATCGTAGAGGGAGAAATATGCTAAATGTGACGTTTATCGGCGTGCCCACGAACCGCAGTAAAACTCCACGACAGTTACGGCACACCCTAATGTAGAGCTAGGGCTGCCACAATCGGGGGAATATTTTTACAGGACTATTTAATACTAACCTAATCTATCCGATCCTAACAAAACAAGAATAATATCATGATTAATTACGCTAAATTCATTCATAACAGCTGCCATGGCTTCAACTATATAGCCAGTATTACAGTCACGGCCTAATATAGAGCATTAGGGGTTTTCACAATCTGGGGAATATTTTGACAGGACTTTTTCAGACTAACTTAATATAACCTATCTTAACCCAACATTAATTTTATCATTTAATCGATTCACGCTACATTTATTAATAACGTACGTCTTGTACTATATGTTAAAAATTAAAACACTAGTACAATAATGGCACAGCCTAATGTTAGGTATTAGAGTTGCCAGAGTCGGGTAACGTTTTGACACGTCTTCTTCAGGTTAAGAATCTTTTATAGATGTGATTGCTCCTACTGGACTCGTAGCTTACAAGGGTCAATATACTCGTATGTTACAACGGGACTTATCTTTAATAACTAAGAGTACTTAGCGGTTTTAGATTTTTTTTGGTTATTACAAAAGTTTATTTTTAAACATCATCTATAGTCTAGTAAGTGTATTAATACAAGGCAGTAAGCGTTAATTTTTAGAAAATATAATAAGTATAGAATAAGAGCAAAGTTCGTAATTTTTTTTTGTAGTAATGTCAAGTGGTTTTAAGTACATAAAAGATAAACCGTTTAGATTTGTTTCAGATTCGTTTCTTGCGACAGTTTTTAGGGTTTTATTTTACAAAAGAAACGTACTAAATAAATAAGCGAACTGAACTTTTATCGGCGAAATCAAGAGCTGTAGTAAAACTAAACGACTGTGATGACAAACCCTAATCCAGGGCTTTAGGGTTACCACAAATAGAATACTACTACTACTGTCCAATGTAGGACAGTTTTTGTTAAGTTTTTATCTATACCTATAAATAAAATTGAAGTGTCTGTATGTAATTTCAAAATATGGGGCTTAAATAACTAGTCTAATAATAAGTTAATCTCTTAAATAAAAAAAGCTAAGAACTCGTAAGTAACATATTTAATCCTACTTCTATAGAAATGGGAATAAAAATGTACTACGGTGAACGATAATTTCGTTAATTAGCCACGCTAAGACCTTAGATTAACATTTATAGATAGCCAAGAGTCTAACATGATATTAGCCTGATAACATATTAAATGTATTTTCCGCGCAGCCGCATTAGCACACCAAAGGGAAATTATTTCTAGGTCTTTGTCCTTTTCCCAATTGTAGGGAAAGATTCGTGCCATACGAAGAACATAAAATATTGCGGCAAGCATGAAATAAAGATTTAAACAAGGTACGTCTAATTGTAATTTAAAACCCACTTGATATCAGTACCATTACCGATCGTCGACATTACCGTATCTGATGACATTATCTGAAACGCAGACATTAGGAAGGATCGTTGAAAGAAAAATACGTTAAATGTAACCTTTATCGGTGCCTACGAACCGTAGTAACAGCCTACGGTTGTTATGAGTATAGATGGGTATAGAAATTTGATTAAAACACAATAATGTACGGCATCAAATCAGCCATGTTGAGTTTTAATATGGTTGGTAATGGAATTTTGAGATTCGACTTTTATAATGTTGAATTTTGAACATTACACAATATTGAAAGTTATATAGTTATATAAGCTTGGTGGCCTTAATTTGGTTTTAGTAGTCAAATTATGCGTTCCATACTTCCCATTCTTAAAGTCTACTTTAAGGGCTATACTAGTAACTTATTAGTTAAGGATAATTTACTTAAGTTGAAAATGAAAATAAAATAATTAACTACTATTTTAGAGTTATTTCCTAATCTACATCTAAAAACTAAAACGTCATGACGTTCATGTCTTATTTCACTAAATGTACAGGGAACTTAATCTACTGTTGCGCATTTTAGGAGCACTGTGGAGTGTTTCGCCAGAGTCCTCCCAGTTGTCACAACACCCATTTACAACTTACGATAAGACCAACATGGTTAAAGCGATCTAATATACAACAAATAATAATGCCGTTACCAAAAATAATTTGTAGCAAATACCCAAGCTCCGTGATTCCCCAATTTTTGTCCAATTATCGCTTAATTGAGTATACCTCGCACAAAAAGTTCCTACCTACACGTTGTGTTATGTATTCAAGCCAACGCTTCTTCAAATAGACGGGTATACAATTAATGAATTACTCGGCAAAAAAATATACACAAAAATGCCAACGTCGGTTGCCGAATCATTCTCGACACAGGAAAGAGTAATTAACAAGGGCGAAGGGCTGCTTTATGGGTTTTGTGTGATGGATTGGCACATCGTAACCTCCAATCTGCTAATATGGTCCACAAAAATTACGAAGGTAGAAAGGTTTCGAGGTCGATGCAGAGGTACTACCGCCGCATATGTGTGGGAAGAAAAAGTTACCTAGCACGTAACGAGGCTTTCTAAGTTGATCCTCGGGCGTTTGCAGAGACCTCAGAGAGAATTTTAACCAATTCTGTGGTTGATTTCTGCCGTTGGCAGTAAGCACTTAATATCACATGACCTGCAAGCTTGTTTGGTGTTACCATTAAGGTGCTAGGTATTAAAGTTAGAAAAAAACACCAAGAAATTTTAATTTAATTTTGCCTAAATGTCGCAATGCTGTTTAATTATTTGAATCCAAATTATACGGTAGCAGAGATAACTATGATTTTCTTAATTTAATTCGTTCATGGGCGATTCTGTCTCGGTTGAACTACAGAAAAGGGTTTTTAACAAACAAAATGCTTCCAACCCTTGTTATATCCCGTTTCCCGGACCCGGAATCCCGAATCCGTTGTTGCTCCAATCATAATTAGTAAGCCAATTTACGATGTTGCTTAATTTTTCGTTGTTATGCTATGTTATATTATAAATCTGAATTTAAGTTTGTTAAACATTTACACACATCGTCGGGGGTCCAATAATTGACTTAGGGTGTAAAATAAAAAAAAAACCCTAGAATAATCGAGCGAAGCCAGGATTGAAAACTGGTAGATATATAAACTGATCCTTAGCTTGGTTGCTTGCTTACTAAATAACCTATCGAAGATGTAATGTATCAATAAACAGCTGTCGGTGTATTTGAGCAAAATTTGCATTAAATTAACTTCAGGCCTATTTAAAGAACTTCACATGATGGAATTCAAACCAAAAGATACGCTTTTTACTTTAGAAATTATGTTTTTTATGTATCGATTTTATGAGATACAGCAATTTACGCTTTTCAGCGTCAATATACGTATAATATATATAGTATATACCCAAAGTTTGCCATATTAAAAGAATAAAGATAGTCGAAAATTCGCTGATAGCCGTTTATAGGCCCTTAGAGGCAATATCTGGTTTTTATACAATAACGCTAGAAGCGTAGGCTATCTCGAGAAATATAAAAAGAAACGTAAACATTTACAGGCGCTGTCAGAACTGGTTATTGTTATCTTTAGACAGTAGTGTCGAGAAAAAGTTTCTTTGCCAGAATAGGCATTTATCTTTTGCCGTTTCTTTATACAGTACATTTGTTGAACGAAGCCTACCTCAAATAAAATAAGCAAGTATTTAATTTTATTTGGTAATTCACTGAAGCTTGGTGGGAAATACCGTTTAATCGTGTAGAAGGTTTATTTCGAAGAATTTAATATAGTATTAATTTGTTAAACTTAGTTGTATAAGTATGTACTGTGGAATTTTATTGATATCCAAGCTAGACGAATCCACTGGATATTTCTCCCTGGTCTTCCATCACTTGAAAATCTAATGGCGGTGAAAGCTTCATATACTACAAAATAATTTCAATTTACTGTACTGAATGAAAGTAATGGGAAATGGGATTTATTTTAATTACTAGCTTGTCCGCGGCCTTGCCCGCGTTTTTAAATATAGGAGTTTTTTTTACTTACTGACACTTTCGTTATATTTTGGCCAATTTACACAATATCTTTATAAATTATAGCCTATATGATCTCTGATTTATAAGCTACACACGTATACTTATCAATATTGCTTTTCTATTTATGTAAGGTATGTATGCATATGTATTATTTATGTTTACTTGAGTATATATATCTGTAGTATATGTAGGGAAATATATACTATTTATACATGTTTATAGTGTGCACGCTGAACCATATATAATTAACCATTCACCAGTGACAAATCTGTTGGTCGAAATTTCTATAAAAATAAGCAGTACCTTTGAACTATATTTACATAAATGTTATTTCATTATTAAGTGTATGTGCAAAAAATACTAATAAAAATCGGTAAAGTTTTATGTCAGTTCCTTTAGTAGTCTGCGTAAAAGAGCAACAAACATCCTTATTAACTTTCGCATTTATAATATTTGGTTCTTGATTCTTAAGCCCAGACACCAACCTGACCGTCCTTGTTGGAATCAGCTCTCTTCCTCAGGCCATCCCAGATTTTGATCATGACCTCGTGAGTCTCAGTGTGCTTCGGATCACCGGACTTCCATCCGCGAAGGCTGCAGACTTTCTGCAAGTTATAAAATAAGTTACTTTTTGTTTCTTCAAAAATGCGAGACCTTTCTTAAGACCTATTCACACGATGCAAGTAACTTACTTGTTGTGTGTGATTTGAAGCGATATTGACTTGTGTAATCTGAACTACATCTAACATTCTTACTCTTAAGGCAATTTTTCCATTCAAATTTTAATTATGTTAAGAAACGGAATAAAATGAAAATTATTTATTGTTGACTGTTTGACAAAGGTGTTACAAACAAAATAATTGGTTTAGAACAGTCTACCCTATTCTCGGGCATACAATAGTCATAATTAGTTTAACAATTTATAATTAACTTGTATTTAAATTGGTTTGATATTATTTATATTTAATTTATTATTATTATTTTATAATGATTATTTGCTTGCTTTTGCTTAGTATTTGAGTTACTCAAATTATTTTATTTGGCTTAACTTATGAGCACGTAATATAAGAGATACAAATCAAAAGTGTATCGTTGTATTATTCATTTATTTTATTTATTTAATATCTATCAAACAAAAATGTACAGGAACAAGTTAGAATTTGTACTAATAGCGTTTTTTATGTTAAATCATTGTATTACATTTTCCTTCTATGTACAAGAAAATTTTGAGACACGTTTGTTCGCAAATTCTTTCGTAGACACGCTAGAGAAATGTCAAAACGAATTCATATTCACAAACCGAATTATGTAAATAAGATTCTCACAAAAAATGTTCTGAAAAGGGTCTCTGGTACAATTACCTAATAGAATTACTTTGACATCCAGACTGACTCGATTTACGGACAAACGATTGATTCGAAATGAAATCTTGGATATTCGCATAAAGAGAACATATTATTTTATAGAAGAAATATAAAAGCGCCTTTCATATTCGCACGGTGACTGGGAGTCGACTTGAATAGAATATTAGTTAAGTAGCTTCTTGTGAACCGCTGACCTTTAATTCCATTCAAATATTACGTGTCTTGGGTAAAAGAGCGAAAATTCATTGTAGATTCATTAAAATATTCTGTAAAAGATGAAAATTCTGTGATAACATCTATATGATGCGAAATATATCTACTACTGTGGAGAGCTCACACAGAGACTTCTAACCCCAAACAAGATAGACTATTTATTATATTGAATATACAAACATATCATAAGTACAATAAATAACTGCTGCCGTGACAACTAAATCAAACGCCAGTTAGATGATATCTTAATACCCGAAGCAAAACTTAGGAACGATTTTTACGACAATTACACGAACGGAGAAGTGACACAGTTAAACTTTATACGGAGAAAAAGTTCCGAGACAATATTTTATATAATAACACAGTAAATTAGTAAAAGACGCACACACGTATATAAGACACCTGTTATACACAGAACGTCACTTGAATACTGAATCGAGAGTGACGATGCTCACATCGAAAATGTTAAACAATTAATGTCATTGTGTCATTGTGTACTAGTCAAAAAATATTTAAAATTATTCTATAGAAACAATTATAAAAGCATAGATATTTTACAACTGATAATTCTATGATATACTGTCGATTTTTATCGGCCGCTAGGCGATCTCTAGTCTGTATAAATATAAAAAGAGTCCAAAAGTTTCTTTCTCTAATTCGTTCTGGGAAATTGTTGTCGGTAGCGGCTCCACTCTGCCATGCCACTGCTTCAATTCTATTTAAAGTATTCGTACATACCTCTATGGCGATTTCGAAATCTTTCCTTTCAATCGTCCCGCTCTGGTTGACATCTGTAACAAAAACATCTAAATTATTCTGTATACATTTTTCGTGCGTGCAGCCGGCGTTCATCAATTTATAAGACGTTATCACGTCGAAAACTAGACAAGCTATCGGTTTAGCCATTTGTCTACAGAAAGTTATATATAGTTCAAGAAGTTTAAGAACGTATGTGCGTCTTTGCAGTCTGTTGGATACGGATGCACAATCGTACATAAAGGCCACCATTGTAGGCCATAGGATCGTATTTATCGTTGTATTGCGATAACCGAAAAGGGAAGGAGATTATTTTAGGTATATAACTATTTAGCTGACGATTACGGGTTTATAACAGGCCAAAAGCCCTACAAATGAAAATGCAGTCCACCTGATGGTGATCTGTAATCAACCCGAGAATCGAAGTTCTCTCTTAGTTCCACCACAAATGCGTTGCTACTCCTGAAGACTAGGTTGAAAGGAATCGGTTAAATGTGTCTCCTTTACCACATCCTTTAAACCAGAACACAGCAGCAAGAACACAGTTATTGTAAGCCAGGAAAAGTGTATCCGGAATCGAAGCACGAGATGCTCTGCCACCTACTTTTAATAAACTTAAAAGGAGGTTTAGTTTTTTTACAAATTAGTTAAATCAATAGAATATAATTATCAATCCTCAAGTTTAAATCTTATTTTGCTTACCGAAGAATACGTTGAACACGTACAGAAGCTTCTTCCTTCGGAATTCGGAGATGGACATTTTTAATCTGAAACAAAAGAAGTATTCACATTTAAGCAACTTTCTTAAAAGTAGTTTTAAACGAAAAATATTGTTTATAAAAGGAACGTCCGCTGCCGCTCATACATGGAGCATCTTAAAACCATTTTATTTCGTTGTTTTTATAACCTGAATTGAAATGGATTTTGTCTATCCCATACTAACTAAATTAATGCAATTTAAAATTAACTCTTCTACACTTAAAACCTAGGATTCCCTGAGTTGTGGGTGCCTTGAACACACATAAAGACAACAACCCGAGTACCCAGACCGAGACTTTCATCCAAAAATACCTTGCTGGGTATCAAACCCAGGTCCTTCCAACGGCAGTCCGGCATGGTGACCATTATACAGGTCGTGTTAATCAAAAGTATTACTTCATTAACACTATAATTGTAGATGCAATTATTTGTGAAAATCCATAACGTAAAAAAGATCGCCTATTTACTGCATGAACTCTAGTAAAATTATAATTTCAACTGCTTGGGTCAAACAAGTCCTTTACAGAATTTTGGAAGGCAAATTTTTATTCACTCATTATTTCGCCCCTTTGTACAAAACGACAGAAATTGCGCATGTTTTCGCGCTAAATTTGCGACCTAATGGAGGACAAAGTGCTCCTCATTTCCTGAATTTGGAAATAATAACACAAAGTAAAAGTAAACAAGTGCTTTTGGCGGGAAATTGTGGCGTTATAATATAAATCTGAACGAAATTCACCAAAATATTATTTATCTTTGAAAATCGTTCGAATCTTTCAAAGAGAGTAAGGTGTCTTTTTTGTTGAAAAGATTGCTATCATTTCTTTAGATAAACATTATTAAGATACTTTGGGACGTAATTTAATTCTTTCAGAAAAATATTGTACATTTATTTTCTTAAGATAAATTCCATTGGACACCGAAACAAAAAATATGTTGCTTGTCAAATTAGGGCGTCAGTTCGCCCTGTCGTGAAATCACGTGATGGTATTTTTATATGCCTAC
>DWNJ01001849.1:0-11335 GCA_018250275.1 Udranomia eurus
CCATTTATATTTTCGACAGTAAATTACGAATAATAACCACGGATATTAAACTTTTGGTTGAATAAAAATTAAACCTTCTACACAATAAGGATGTAATAAATAGTCGTTATAATATATTTACAATTATATTCGCGGTAATTTGCAAGAAAAATACATCGCTTAGTAAAAGTTTGTCGTGCTCTTAAATTATCTTGAAGAATACGAATCCACAATTTATTTTAATTATACTTTGCAAACAAAAGCTCCGATAGCTGATATCTTTGAAATAAAAAATGTAAAGATTTTTTTTTTTTAAACCAAAAAGTAATCCAGGAAGAAAGAACAATTGTACTGAAATTCATATTGTATAACAACTCTAAAAATTCATTCATTCATTCATTTAGTCACCATACAGTACTTACTTACTAATAATGTAGGTACTTACTTATCTAGCTTTTTATTACTCCTACTCCCAGTTCATTACACTATATTACATTTGGGTGTTTACAAAAATATAAACAAACCAGATAACGTTAAACAAAGTTGACTTTTCTATTTTTACGCTTCTAATGGATTTACAAGAAAACCCACTCATGACATTATTAGAGTTGCTTTTACTAAAAATGAATAAATCATAATATAATTTTGACATAACATTTTACGATGTATAATACGCTTTACAGGCACAGATTAATATGACTCGAAAGAGAGAAAAGAAACCTGAAGCTATACACAACTTTGATTTTTCATAGACTCTACGATATCCGAAGTTACTACGCTACTTATAATATTGCCTTTTAGTTTAGTAGGAGAGCCATGCTCCTGGTAGGTCAGTGGGCAGTCATACTACAATCGCTGAAGATTGCTTTTGTCATCATCAGGTGCTATCAAGATCCAATATCCCGGATCCAATATACTTTGGTGTCTAGGCATAAGACAAACCACTGTCTTATAAAGTAGTGACCAATACTTTACAACCGATAAGGTACTTTATATAAACAATAGTTATTGAGCTATCAGGAAAGTTGCTGCCATTTTTTTAGGAAAATTAAAAATTGGATTTACATTTATTAAATTATATTGGTATCATTCTATTCCACAACTTTTCTCTACCTTTCATGTAGCTTGAGAATTTAGAACCTCTCAGGTTTTCGGAAATCGGAAAAGGTGGAAATCCGAAGGCGCAAGGTCTGACGAATACATACGGTGGATGGGGAAAAACATCACAACCAAAGAAAATTGCTTTCAGAAAAAGAAAAGTATTATGCCTATAATGCACTTTACTTGTCACCATATTCTAAGACGTACAAAACTGATAAAACGTAACGAATCTTAATCAAACTTTTTTCCAAATATGGCCGAAGTTATCTCTTATAGAATATGTACATGCCAATTGTTTTCAATAATTGTGATACTGAAACAGGTCTCTCGCCTACCGAAAATCGGCACGAACTTTCCGCACAACCTATTATAATATAATATGTAACTTACAGTGTACACTTATGTGGATCCTCTTACTGACTGTGGGCGGGATTCCATTACTAGCAAGACACAGGTACGTTCCCATTTCGGAACGGGATATCTTCGTCAGCTTCAACACTTCACCCTGATATGTGTGCACTGCGAATAAATGTCAAGACTTTATAAAAATATAATATAAATAATAATAATGTGTGACATGAAATTCAATCTTTTCCTTCAAAATGCGGTCTTGCTTGGAATCGAGTCTTAAACCCGAACGACAGTCCGAGATGGCGATGGGTTATATTCGGTCTTAAATCATATTAGTTTTCTTTATGTTTCTATATTCTTAAATATGTTGGTCCTTGTCCTAAGAGAGTTCCTTAAAATGCAATACTGTTCACAAGACTATAACATAACAAATATTGCTTCAGAAGCGAATTAAAAAAGTTCTAACTTCAGGTAGCTAATTAACAATGAGTTTAAATAAAACATTTAACTTTATAAGCGGCGCGTTCGAAAGTGCGGCCAAATGAGAAAGTAAGACAACGCGAAGAAAAAAGAAATTGGACGAAAGTAGAAGAAAAAAATTCCAGCTTCTTCGAATGTAAAGACGGTTCGGTTATGGTTTTTCGCGATGACCTACGCAAGCGGTCGCACAATGAGACCTAGAACTCCATTCAACGCAGAACTCTACTAATTACGACAAACTTTAAACAATACTGGACGCGAAACTCATCCCGAGAATAGTCGCCGCAGCTCATTGTGGCGCCACAAATGCGGTCACACAGACGTTCGTATTATTATACATATTCAGAAAAACAATGCCCTCCTCGCGCTATTCAAATAAACTAAAGCAAATGAGATATTTTTCCTGCTGGATTCGGTGTAATTTGGGGGATTGTAATTCATTTTCGTACTACAAGCCTCCGTTACATTAATACCCGTGTATTAATTTGATATATTGCATATTACAGCAGAATTGTGGACACGTAAGCCATTTAGTGTTTGACATCATTTCGCAAATTGATAACAATTATCTCGACTGTAACAGTCGTTTAGTAGTTCGATTGAACGATTTTTAATTAACAGTGATTTTTGATTAATGATAGGGATTATATTTGGTTGAATCCGTTACATTGATCTAAGATGTAACATCCTACAAAATTCTTTATACTCCTAATTGAAGATTTTTTTTTATTTTCTCGCGTTACGAATATTGTAACAGTTTTGATTTGAACACCAATTACCTGCCTGCCAAAAGATGCGTAATAAAAAATAAAGCAAAATTAACAACATGTTAAGCGTTTCTGTTTTATACAGCAAACACAACGCAAATAATTTTGTAATAAACAAACAAAATTGCCGTGATTTTTCTGGACTAATCATTTATAGTTATACTTGTGTAATAGGTGTAAATCCGTTATTACAGAACGCCGCGCGCTTCCAATCACTATAATAATATTCTACAGTCGCGTGTCACGTGTTGATCTTATCGCCCTCAATGCAGATTGTTCGCGGGAAGCCGGATTGCCTTCTATGCCACTACACCGGTGATTTGTAAAACAATCCCGGGTAAATGCGCCGAATAGGTATCCTTAAAAACAGGAAATTGTATGTGCTGCGGTATCGCAAACGATGTTAGGTTAAAGGTACAACAGGGTAATGGGTTGATGTCGAGTTTTATAGGTCTCCCCCATGTGCCGTTGTAGTACTTGTATACTACTGAGTAGTGATAGACAATGGACTCCTAGGATACAGGAGTACGTTCCGGGCACGGTCAGTGTTGGAAACGCATGCAGGTACTACAGTACTATCTTTACCCCCAGGACAAACTTAGTCTAAACGTATTCTAGCCTTGAACATATCTTTTGGTTTCCGTACATCCTAATGGATAAGCTTTGATGCATTAGAATTAGGCAAGAAGCGTTTTATCATGTAAGCCTATAAAAATCATTATCGCAACTCCCAGATCTGAATTACCCAAAAAAAAGAACTTCATAGATATGCTCTTATTTGCCGTAGACTGCGGTAGACCCTGAAATTAACTCCGTTGCGCTTAAAGCGTATGAATTGGTCTGCTGAGTTGCCCAGATACAAATATATCTGAAAAAGTTACTCTCTACAACACTACCAATAGTAAAGTAAATTAGGTACTTTCCCTTATACCAGATACCATACCAGTTCATGCAATATTGCTGATTATTCGTAGCACTTATCAGAAACTAGTAGTAGATTTAATCTCCTTAATAGTTCCTTCCTATTAGTAATCACGAGCAGTACTGAATCTGTAATAGCCTTGAGATCGGGTGTTCTATTGTTCTGGTTAGAGTTTTGACAGTCACTTTAAAGTTCTCTCCCTTAATCTATTCTGTTGAGATTTTTATTAAGACTTTTTAGAGCCCGTATTCGTCATACGTTTAGTCTTTCACATAGCTCGCATTAGGTAAAATCAATATCATACAATCTTGACTAAATGAAAAAAATTTAAAAGACCTCTTAAATATTTAATAGAATTTTACTAAATTTTATTCAATCAAATGTTGATATAGTAAATACAATATAACAAATATATAATTCAATCAAATTGTAGTATGTATGATTTTTTACAAAAACATAAAATGTCTAATGTAACGGAAATTACGATATAACAAAAAAGCAACGATTCAAGATTCCTCAATCATTTGTTTTGTTTCAAAACTTGACTATAAAGAGTTTATTTGCAAAAATATACCGTGTACAAAAAGTGTTAAATAAAAGAGATTGATACCTACAATTTAATGTACCGCTGTCCTAAAGTTAAATCTTGGAAAAATGTTCACTAAATGACTTCAAATCACCCAATTTCAACATCGTTTTAGAGCATTCAATTTTAAAACGTGTGTCATTTGCTGAAATTACCTTTATTCTTGGCACCGGTGTGGTCTCTCACTACGATTTCCTGTCCGTCCTCTCGTTTCCACATAACACGCGGGGCAGGGATGCCTCTCGCTTTGCAAGAGACTCTAGCTGTCCCCCCTTCGGGGACCATAGTGTCTCCTGACGTTTCTTCGGGTATGAAGTCTGGAGGGATAACGACTTCCAGGAATCCCATCTAGAAGATGCAATTGAAGATTAAAGTATTTTATTAAAACAAGTGTATATACGAGTATATATGAAATTATTGTTCAGACTGTTCTGAAAAGGAAGCTAAAGATTCGCCGCCGTTTTGAAAAGAAGTGAACTTCTTGGACCACAAATTATGCTTAGCCTTGTAGGACTGTAAGACACTATGATATTGAATTATTTTTTAAAATCGAACATAAGCAAAAGTCAGTCAGTCAGAGAGTCAGTCAGAGATAATATGTTATAGATATTAAATCAACTTAATTCGCAACGTATGTACTTATATTGTGTGTCTACTGATTGTGAAATCACAAAGGTATATTTCGCTTTTGAGTTTGCAACGCTTCGTCATATCTCGTCAAAGTGAAAACAATTACTATGAAGAGTCGAATTATGCTCTCCACTCGTCGATCAAACAATATACGAGAATGATATAACATTTACTCTTTGAAGTCATCAATGACGCAATAAATTTGGAAATTTAAAAATGAAACCGTAAAAAAGTCAAAGAAACTTTCATCCACTTGTTCACCACCGTTGTTGTTTCTTTAAAAATCTTCTTAGTCCTCACCTACAGTAACTCGGAATGAACTCTTATGGAAACTTTTAAGATTATATCTCCGTAGTTCGGGCTTTTCATAGGAGAGTCAGTTACTTGAGATGAATGGAATAATATATTGTACCGTGATATGGAGTTCACACCTTCAGTGTGCGAGTTCTTTTGCCCAATGGTTAGCGGCTCATTTCATTTCGATTCGAACGGCACCAGAAATTTAATCTTATCTAATAGAGTTTAAGGTACAAAACATAATATACGAAATTCGATATTTTGCTGGGAAAACAATTTATTAATATTTTATAAACGATACATGAGAACCGTATGGGATATTTGTTTGTAAAGCATTTTCGGCTCAATAATTACATTTAAAAATTAATTGCTGCCTTTTCAGTTTAACGTACGTTGCGTTGAAGCGAGGGACGAATGCTAAATAGACCGAGAGGTAATTTGCTTTATAGCGCCCGTGAAAGATAACCTCGTTAATGCTTTATTGACGTTAACGCCTTTCAATTTTTAACCTACAACGTAAAGCCTATTGAAAATTATAAGTGTTTTGAACAATGACTTAAACAAGTCTTTATTATTTAAACAGTTAATAATTCGAAGTACATACGGTTACACAGTAAAAAAGGTGCTTTAAAAGGCGGATCCAGGTGGAGGAGCATGCGTTGTAGGTGCTGCCCGATTGTCTTGATATATATTTGCATTTATCGTAGTTTAAATATATATATGTAGACATGCCTATTTTTATGGTAGACAGTAAACAATGTATAAATAAATAAATAGCTTTATATGTTTAAAATTAAAGAATTATGTAACAAAACGTATAAAAAGTCGGTTCATTCGAAAGTTATTTGGACTTCAAGGCAGTATCGTAGTTATATGTAGTTTACTCGACGCAGGAGACCGGCGTAGTCGTCTAGACATGGCCACACAAAGGCCTTTTTACCCACAATAATACGATTTCCAATGTAAACGAAGTTTACTGACGCCTTCAAGTATTTAGCTGCTTCCCTGCTGGAATTTTAGTTTCCGCTACGATCATATACCATGAACTGCATTCAATTCTATCATTGAAATCGATAAATCCAACAGCTTCCGACTGCAATTTGCAACAAATATAAACGGTAAATAAATATACGTTAAACATCGACAAAATCGGTCGAGTAAATTTTCTATCCAATATAGTGTTATGGCAAAAATCATAAATCAAACAGTATGGGCTATCCGTTACTGAAAGAATTATTCAGATAGTTAGAGAGCATTCGAGTTTCGTAACGACCATTTATCCTCCCCCGAATAAAAATCCCCTCCTACGATATTTTGGAAATGGTCCATATTACGTTTCCGTCTATGACGATTTTTATCCGCGGCGAATACTATGATAATAATGCTGATTCAGTTTTCATATTATTGTTATACTCTGTACCTACTTATCTAATATGATTTTGCAATACAGACCTGCTTCTCAAACTTTCATTTGGATGTAAAAATTTAAAACAATGCAGCTTGTCAGTAATCAAATTTGTCGTTAAATTAAACAATGCAGCTTGTCAGTAATCAAATTTGTCAACAAAACTAGAGTGACAAAATTAGAGTTGATATATCAAAGTTGAGTAGCAATATCGAATAAACTATTCATGTTTTTGATTAACGACAATTCATTATTTTATTGTTACTTCGAATATACAAATATGAGCGTGTATCATCATCGGTAGAAAGACAAATTAACTCCAATGTACAATGAGTAATGAGATAATTAGTGTTCAAGTTCTACATTATAGGAACAAAGAAATATGTGATTAAATTTGTCGCTGTATCTTTTCATGGCCCATTTAGCCAGGCGACCACTAGGTTGAGAAACACTAGTTCAAAGTTTTATATTACTTTTCTTATTGTTACAAGAATATTGTGCGCAATCACAATGCACCTTTTTTGTTTTTATTTTTTCGTTTTATAGGTCAAGGTATTTGGTATTCTTCTTGCTTCGGACCATTTAAAAAGAAAAAGTACAAAGGTAATATTTCACGGAATACGCGAAATTTTAGAAGAAAGTTTCCACTGGCTTTATATTAGTTTATGAGACTTACAATTTTACAACAACATTTTTAAGGCCGCCTGTAATTAATAAGTTGAATAAAATGTTTTTTTTCGTTTCAACCAATTTAGAAGAACATTGATATGAACATAGGTTAGAACTCCAAGAAGGATATATGGTTATCTCGAAAATCATGCCTTCAGAGAATGAAATGGTGGATGTTTTTATAACTGGAAGTATATGGAAAGATTATAGAATAAAATGTCATCAGCTTACTATTTAATCTATAATGCGGGTAGAGCCGTGGGCAAAAGCTTGTCAATGATTAAGTAAAAGCTGAATTTCGCTATCTGAACGTTTGCCACGTTAAAAAAAATAAGCGCTTCACATTCGTAGCACCACTCGTACAGATACACGCCCCGGGGCGTTTTGTGGCATATACAAATTATTATCATGAAATATTATCCCGTGTAAAGAGATCAGAGTTATCTTCTTTACGCGCATTATAAAGTGCTATTTGTTTCATGATACACCGAGGTTACATTACTGTGTAATTAAGTAGTCTTGTAGTTACTACTATACCTACTAATGTTTAGCATAATTGCGTGCTTGTGTGATATTAATTAATGCTTACTAATGCTTAATCCTACTCTCAGTATAAGAATTTGTTTACGAGTATATACCTACTCATACTTATTTATATTTTTCACAGGTTAGAATTTAGAACAAACATTTTAAAACCTAACGTTTATAGGGATACAGGAATCAACCTGTAAATCAAGTGGCTGGACACATAAGAAGCATAAGTCTTTCTTAATTTCTCTAGGAAGACAGAAAAGGAGCTGTATTGGAGATGTCGAAATGCACTATCACCATTGATTAAGATTGAACACGTACGCCTGTCGGAACCATCAGGAGTTGTAATTATCTAATGATTGATGGGTCTTAATAAGCGAGTGCTCATATGCCATTACACAGATGAATGTTAGTTTTTGTACGCGTTTTGTCCGTTTCTTTATATATTTGCCAAAATCGCACGTGGAGTTAAGTATAGATCTTCTAGTTTAAAAATGCACGCCTCTCTACTAAACAACATTATTTATGTTTGAAAGCGTATATTTATTACTTACTAACTCTTTACCAGTATGTGAAGGCTATTTTTCTTTAAAATTAGACACGTCCCTGCACTCATTGGTCAACTAATACTGCGATCTGTCATGCTCAGTTTATATAGCGAATGCACGAATTGTACGACTTATCAACTTACTTATGCACACATTGGTTAGTCAACAAAACTGGAAGTTTGAAATATGATTGGTTTATAAAAAATTGCATGTGTGGGTAAAGACTTTGGAGGGGCGTGCATTTTTAGGTTCAATCTATACATGCGAGTATTTCAAAACGTATCTATTATATATATATATATATTGTAATGATTCACGAAAGAGATCGCTATCTGCGATAAGCCCACGCGTTAGGTACACCTGCTTTTATTTGTCTGTCACTTACATCTTTACTTTTAACTGGGTATATTTTCTTGGCGTGCAATAAAGAGTATTGCAATGCATGTATTTCAAGGGGTATTTTGACAACGTATAACTAGGTATATTTTCTTGGTATAAAGATTATTGTAATGCACGTATTTCAAGGGGTATTTTGATAACGTATAAAACATCAAGATACGTAAAGTGTACGTACAATAGAAAGACGACTCATCTCCATCAGACTGCAACAGGAAACAATTATTTAACACACTGAAAAATAATTTGGCAGCTTTTTGTTCTTTGAGCTCTTTGTACTGCGATTTTTCAGTCTTCCGTCACACCGCTCACCGAAACGAAGTCGGCTAACAACGTTACATTGCAGTTTTTTTTCGTTTCAATTGTATTTCTTTGTATTCTTTTACCTATATCGTCATATTTACAGTTGCAGTTAAGTCAGAATTGGAATGAACTTCCAGGCTTTTGTTTTTAGCATCGTATTAAGAGTTCTTTGCCTTTTTGGTCAATGGATCTGCTCTTGCTTTGGTTGAAATTGAATCAGGTTTTATGAGGCGGAGCGCCCCATATTTTTTTCGTTGAACGTCAAACTATGTTGATTATCGAGAACCGATGAGAAACAAACAGATTTTAATATATCGCTTAGGATGTGGTTTTTAGTACTGGAACTTCAGGCTTAGACAGTAAGACTATGTAAGATTGTTAGATGTTAATTGGCTACAGTATCAGTTTTAGTAGAATAAGTCTCACGAAAGGTCGGTCTCATAAAATACTGTTGTTGATTAAATTAAACTAAATGATGGTGGTCTCTATTAAGCTTACTGATAAGGCGTTCTGACATATTTAGATTTTAGATTATAGCAATATTAAGTCACAGATCCTGTCAGTCAGCATAGTAAGTAAACAAATTTCGAATAAAAAATGTAGTAGGCAAATTATATAGATTATTTTCTTAATAAATCACTTTTTATTTAAATTAATACTTTTGCTACTAAAATTTGGCAGAGTATTATATAAAATATGATTGATTTTCTTAAAAAAATATTTAAACAGCTTACTAACAAAAGTATTTTTTTAATTCCTTTAGTGCCTGGCTATCGATTAAATTGTGCTATTACACTTATTTGACAAACAAAACTAAACCTTATTTGTACACACACAACACTATTAATTATATGACACATGTTGCTAGCATTAGCACGGTGCTTACTCGTGTAAGCAACATACTTAGCTTATAACAAGAAAATAGATAATAGAAATTCTCACTTCAATACATCGCAACTAACCTGACTTTTCATCGGATCCGTGTTGATCTGACACATGTACTGCCCTCTATCCTCCTCTTGCACGTTCTTGATATGAAGGTACCAGGTGGAGTGATCGCTGTGTGACACCGACACCCTGTGGTTGTGCGTGATCACATGCTCGTGGATCGCCTGTATCGCCTTCGTATCCGCTTTCACCCAGCCCACCTGTCATGTTCCAACAAAGACCGTCGGCGTAATGTAAGTGATGTACGTCCTTGTCCGATGAACATTATGTACTTGTTACGTGAATAGGCTCGTGATGCCTAGACAATGATGGAAAAATGATGCGTGCGTTTAAAGGGCGTGCGTTCAAAGAATATACTTTCGTTATTTTTAATAACTGTTTTGTAATGTGTCATGTTAAACGTATAACGACAGTTTTACGAAGCGTTTTATTACGCCACAGCTTGTTAATAACTCGTATTAAACGCATGGAAAGGATATATGTAAAACGAATGATGTAGCTGCATGTACTTTACTTACATAAAGAGTAATTATAATCTCTCTTAAACGTTATGTACAGTTGTTACACGAATAGGCTCGTGATACCTAGACAATGATGGAAAAATTATGCGTGCGTTTAAAGGACGTGCGTTCAAAGAATATACCTTGCTCGTAATTTTTATTAACTGTTACTGTGTCATGTTAAACGGATAACGACTGATTTACGAAGGTGTTGTATTGCGGCACAGTGTGTAACTCTTATTAAATGCATGAAAGTGATATATATACAAATGAATCTTGTAGCTGCATGAACTTACATAAAGAGTAATTAGGTGTAGGTGTACCTATCTTGTGAACTCAATAACCCGTGAGAAACTTTTGATACTTCATATTATCCAAACTAAATCATGGTAGAACAATTTCGGTTAATGATTCTAATAGGTACTCTAATAGCGATAGACAAATAACGCTAGTTGTCGGATTGCAAAACTGATGCTTAATTAACTAAATTGAAATTGATATCGGTACGGGAGGAGAGTTCAATTCAGTAGACCGTAGGCAGTGTGTAGAGTCTGATAATTAATTTCGTTATAGTTGTGGCTGAATTAATTTTCGATGTGTTTTAAAATTAATAAACATTCAATAGCGTCAATATTATCTTGTTTGTTCTATTTTAATGAATTTCATTGTCGATGGTTACTTTCTATACAGATTTAAGTGGATATGTGATAGAGCCTCGCGGCTTATATAATCGTGTGCGATGTACAAAATGGAATAACGCTGTCAGGAGATGAATGTGTTAACGATAAAATGTAAAACGAACTGCATGTTTTACCATTAAAATTTAAAACGAATATGCTTATAGGTGGTAGGGTACAGATACCGCTTTAGTTGTAATGCATTTCTTTATATTTACGTTTCGGAATGTAGCCTTGTAGGCAAT
>DWNJ01001850.1:0-11334 GCA_018250275.1 Udranomia eurus
GTTATTTTTAATAGTCATCCTTTTTTAGGATATCTCCTTATTTTAATTTACAAGTATCTTTTTCTATTCAGAATTTACAAACTCATAATTAATGGTTAACAAGTTAAGTTCACGATTTCATACTATGCTTTTAATATTTTCCATCTAAACTAGATCTTGAAAATATTGGTATTCACTCAGTTCCAATTTGAAATACTTACATATGCAAGACTGAACTTACTGCAATATTTCTGCTGTTCATAAATATCTAGACAACCAATAATGAAATATTCTTTTTCTATAAATCATGTAAAACTGAATTTTAACATTATAATTACATATATTAGACATATAAGGATGTATATGTGTATTTCGGTTATATTATTTTCAGTTAATACATTAACCAGGTAAATTATATATTAATTTTATGGTCATTAGCACACAGCAGTTATGATAAAATGCTAAGTATAGTTTGTATGAGGAAAACAAGCGTAGGTTGTCCATTTTAGGTGCAACAGACGATGAGCTCATTCTTTCCAATAATGCCTGATTACAAAGCCTATTTGTTTTGTTAGTTCAACAACAGAATATAAGTATGATTAAATAATTATTGAAATATATCCTCCAAAGTTTATTTTTTATCTAATTATAATGATATAAGCTATGATAGCTATGAAGCTAGTCCAGTTGTAACTTTGTTTGCATTGGTCTTTAAATTGGCTAATAATAGTGGCTTTTAAACAAAGCTTCTTTATGGGTGTATTAATTCCACTATGGATTAATATCATTATTCTGAGTACTCTTTAAAAAATACATTTAGGTGCAAACAAATAAACACTAGTCTAAATATATGATAATATAATGTTCAATACCTTCCTCGCTTCTATTTTCTCAAAATGTAGGCTTTAGCACCACCTCTTTTAGTATTAGTTAAAAAGTTGAAATTTTTATATATTTTTTTTTATTGTAAAATCTCTCAATATAGTGAAAAACTGACTACTTTGAAGGCATCTATTAGAAAGTTTATGTGCTCACCAAATTACTGCAACATTTTTTTATGATGATGGACGAGTCATTAATCTTTTAGGCTACAAACACTTATGAATCAGGCACAAAAGAGATCATTAAGTACCCTCACTTACGAACAACCAAATGATTTTAAATATGAGTTGAATACTACCTTGACTGTTTTGATTCATTGATGCCACTTGAAAGACAAAATTAATTGGTATTCTTCATAAAACACCATAATATTGAAAATATTGGTGAGCAACCTATATTTTCTTATACCTACATTTTTTCTAAATTTATGTTATTTTCTTGTGATTTCATAGTTTAACGAATTAACAGTATTGTATGTTCAAATTAGTATAGGCAGTAAGGACAGTTATCATTCACTGATATGTTCATATGTTTGTAGTTGTGTCAAGAACATGCTACTATATTTTTCCGAAGTGTTCTGTTGTCTATGGCATGTTAATACAAAGGAGTATTAGTGGCATTGATAACATTGTGTTTGTGTAATGGTTGGTAACTACTTCAGCATTCTTGGGCTATTTACAGCCCAGGCTCACCTCTTATCAGATATAATATGTTGAGTCATATTATCGTCGAGATAATTTCATTGGTGTTTTACTTGTCACAACACTCTCAAAATGGTAATTTTACGATTTTAATCCTTCTTGTGCAAAAAGTTTAGTTATTTAATAAATAATATTAGGTGTATTACTGTTTCAGTAAACCGTATTACTAAAAATACCTCCCTTGGACACACATTTCATGAATGATACCAACAGCTTTATCCTTACATGGTCATACAAACTTAGACAAAAATTGAAACAAGCAATTTTTTTCGAAAAATTCAGAAGAACATTCACATTCACAGAAAAACTGCGAAACTACGAAAAAAAAAATCACGTAGCACTGTTTTAAGGCGAACAAGACGTCGTGGTAGTTGGTAAGAACAATCGGGCCAGCTCTACCGGCCGACCGTCGCCGATGAATGGTACGCGCACTTTTGTCATTCAAATTAAAAGGATTTCATGGACCATTGAGTTCTGCTGATTAATCGCTCGTCCGTTTAGGAGTAGCCGTCGTCACGAGTTTAGAGGGAAGTGTCTTTCTGTTACGTCTATTAGGACGCGTTTTTGTTTGATTGATGCGTATTTATCAGAGTTTTTGTGAAACCCATTTTTTGCCTTACATTTTGTCTACTTATTATGTATGTAATCTTTCGTGGACGTGGCTTTACTTGGTACTATGGTACGTGGTATGTGACTAAATAACCGTGGCTTTACTTTCTTATTTGACTTTAAAAATGTAGAGATCAACAGACATTTATTAAGTAATTCTCAGGATTTTGCAAAGTATTTCTTTTATGTATGCTATGCTATGTATAACTAAGTTTGCGTTTTACCACACTGGATGGTAAGTGAGTTGCGGTCTAGGATGTAGCACGCCTAAAAACGCCTATTCACTCTTTACAAGAAAACATATTTTTGTAAAGCAATATAATAGACAAACAGAGACGAAGAGTTCTACTTTTTTGCCGTCAAGAGACATTAATTAATTTGGGGCGGGATGTATTGTTTGCCTCGTAAGGGTTGTGTACTGCTGTACACTGCGATAGTTTTTATAACATTGAAGTTTTTGAAATTGGTAAATGCCGCCCGTGGAAATCTGTAATCATCCCAAGACAGGATCAAAGTTTTTATACCTTAGGTCGACTACAAATGCGTTGCTACCCTGGATGACTAATTAGGAATTAAATGCGGCTCCTTTACCACACCCTTCAGTTCAGAGTACAGCAGGAATAACACTTCTGTTAGAATTTCTGTAAGAATAGGTGTAATGACAAAGAAAACTTAAGTTAGTTCATTGAACACTAAAGCATCAATATCTTATCCGATAATCAAACAAACCAAACCCAAGGTGAATGAATGCGACGTACCTTCGTCATTGACAGACACTAAAATGAGAGGAATTCACATAATTTATTGTTTGTCCCGACATTCGAAACGATGAATGACGAATGCACTTAAAGTTAACATCAATGAGTACACTCTATATTTGAGGTGGTCTCTATAATTGGAGTATTTGTCGAATGTTTCTATTAAATGTCCGCTATTCGATCCGATACAAAGGAGTAAGGAGTGTTCATTGCAAAAGCCTCTACAAAGATCAAAATGCTCAAAATGCTCAAAATTGAATCAGAACTCCAGCTGAGTTTTAATCAGTTTATATGATTCGAGCGGTGTTATTCAAAATTTCCATAACACAATTGTATCCTTCGCCGGTTCGAGCCTCAAAACAGGTTACCAAATGTCACCCATGAGGTCATTCGAGTCGCACCACGAGATTTTCCCGTAGTTGTGGTGCGCCAATATTACCATAACTCACATTCTGCGTTGCCAACTTCGCCATAACCCCCATGCTGAGTCAACTGACGTAACTTAAACAATGGCTCAACCACGTAGTGCTTTTTGTTTTTTACTCGCTTCCAGCTTTCACGGGAATTTGAGTCCTCGGCTAAATGAGATAGAGTATGTAGTCGATGTTCCAGGCTGTCTCACGCATCGGTCATCTGTCAACTCGCATTAGGAATTGCGTTTCTTTATTAAAGAAAATGCTCTGACATCCTCCGGTGGTGGAGTATTGTGATACTTCGACAATTTTACTACAGTGACTATGTTGCGAAACATTTGTGAATGCGGTAGCATAATACGCTTAACTTCATCTGTGTTGTGTTCAAAGCATTACATATTACATTTAAAACATTACATATTTTAAGAAATACGATTATAATGACGCACTTCTTCGGCCACGAAAACACCGTTACAAATGATTCATATTTTCCTCGAACCAACATCATACCTTCCTTGTGTGTTAATTTTTTTTTATATCTTTCCTAGCAAGTAACTTGGGAAATTAAGCGTAGACCTTGATTTGGAAAGATGTAAGGTTACTAAATAGCTTGTCTAAATATTAATAAGCTGTCGTCGAATCACCTGATTTTACATATTTTGTTATAGACCACAGATGTAGTACACAATTCTATTCGAGTATAGATAGTATAATGTGATTTATTTATTCGCATTAGTAATAATGAGTCCATAATATCTAATTAACTTCATTAGCACCCACGCAAAGTACCAGGCTAGCAGAAGTACGAGGGAGGTCGTCTCGTCGTGTGTGACTCGAGGGGATGATTCTCTGGCGCCGTTCGAATTCAAACGGGTTAATTCAAGCGTTTGGTCAAAGCGTGCTCGAGATGAATGTCAAGGTGAGGCGCGCCGTCGGCCGAATCGGCCGCGGCGGTCGTCGACCCTGGTAAGGGGGGCGGCGCGAGCGGGGGGCGGCCCACGCGAATATGTGCGCTGCGTTTAACCTCCGCCGTTGCTCTGTCGCCCTGGTACTTGTGGTGAACTTTGCCTGCCACGATCGCAACTTAAAACTTTCATGAGCCACGTAGCTTTTTGAACAGAAGGAAGAAAACTTAAAGAAACTTTTGGATCTTACTCCTCTTGTAACTTGAAGCTACTGCAAAAAAAACTTAATGCTTCATACATATAAGCTTATAATTAAAATGTCGTCCTAAAACGGTAAATATCTATTCCCAAAAGCTTTTGTTTTCTCCGAAATTCATATCGAATGTTGCATAGGAATATTCAGTCCGTGGGCTCATTTAATTATTCCGTGCTTCAATGATATAGCTGCTCGGCTTCTCAATGAATCTACCTATTTTCAATTACAATTTACAAACCTCACAGAATCTCACCGTCAAGTTGAACGTGCCGAATGTTTACGCGATGTTGCCAACGTAAAGGTTAAAATTACACATTACTCGTATCCGCTCGAGATAGTGATGTGCTCGTAAATCAATTTTAATGTCGATAAATCGTGTTGTACTAATATTCATCAAGTTTGTACTAAGTATAATATTATATGCCCACCGAGTGTATATGATAATGAGCCCCTTTGCCTTCGTCCGGGTGCCATCTTCCAATTACCTTTTTAGCAAATTTTTTTCACCACACCAAAACCTTCATAAGGCGTACTCTAAAGAATAATTGTCTGTCTATCTACTAAGTAGCTGATAATAAAAACTCCCTTATGATACAAATAGCTGCTCACGATTGGCATTGCTTATGGATTTCATAAGAATTAAAACTAAAAACGTAATAATAAAAATAATAATTGTTTTAAGTATGCTTTTGATCATTGAACACTTAACACCTTTTATTGCTTTCTATGATTTATATTGTACATACGTATGTCGTGTATGTAATCAAAGATCTCAAGTAGTTAGAAAATAATTGCATACACAAGCACAAGTACGCGAGGTGATTTAGCAAATACGATAGCGGATTAGAATGCTGATGTCGCCATTTCGGTTAGTGACAAACAAATTCGCAAGCGGAGACTAAATAAAGCGAAGACATAGTCGGACCATAAATTACCGTCTAACGCGCGGACCGCGTGGGTCGATCTAAATAGATATCTCGATTGAAATAGAATTAGCCAGCTCGATAGGCGTACGTCACAATCGATTCAATGCATTCGATTGTTGTGCGTCAAACCACCAACTGGGACTCGATTAAATGCATTCGATGACGTCACTGCAAATTAATCATAAATCCACTTGTAGATCGCTTCGATGTCCATACTTGAATATAACTGTGTCTTATGAGGTCCGTGTTCCCTGAAATTGGAACTCTTTAGAGCAAGGCACGTTGTATACTATACTTAGAAGATCGTGTTTTATATTGTGTTGCATCGTCACTATTGAAATATTGATATAGATATCATCCATTTGCAATTTATGAAGACTTTTACAGCATGGCTGAAAGGGTGAGCCGGATAGAAAAAATGAAAGAAAATGACATTTGCATGCGAGCGACAGAGACAACTAACTCCGCACTGCGGACGCACTTGCGGGCGCGGTGGCTGAGGTTACGGGTGGATAGTATTTTTTTTTCAAAAGCACTACTTGCGCTACCGTGCCAACAGTAATGTGCAATGGATAGAAAGTAAAGTAGGAAATCGCAGGTGTCGGTTTTTCGAGTTTTTCTAAGGCAGAGTACGATATTTCTAGACAAATACGTGCCACCATGTCTAGTCCTCTTGTATGTGTTCTAGCGTCACTTTCAGTCAGTTGATTAGTGTGAATGTCAGTTATACTTGACAAAGCGTTAATAGACGTTATTCGTAACATTTTTTAAATGAAAATCTTGAACGTTTTCAACACTATTTTATCAGCGGAGTCATTTGAGAATTGTGATTAGATGTAACCTATTCCATATATGTATTTGGTTTATTCTGTCCTGCGAATATGCTGATGAGCAACCGCAGGTCGTTGCGGTTCAGGTTTTGTACTTGAGACAAGGATCTTTGCTCAAACTTGCAACGAGTTATCTAGGCTGCCTCTTTACGCGTATAATAGTTTAGATTTTCCGAGCACTAAGCTATTTTCGAAATGTTCACGATTGGTTGGTTTTATTCCAAGACTGTATTTTTTTTTAATTTATCAGTTTAGTTTCATAGCGTAACATTACTAGTTGTAGATTTTGGATAATGCCGATTCACTCAAAGTTCAAATGAACAGGAAAATCAACTCAGAAATCAAATATGTAATAAAGTTATAATATATATATGGCGATGAGCAAATTTAATCGTCGTATGTATTAATTAGGTCGTATGTAATTTACAATCGTCGTTGATGAAAAGGTAACGTTTGCTACGGCTGTGTCAAAAACGCTTATTCGCTGTACGGAGCTCAATCTTCATCAGTTCCCAAATCATAGCTATAGTTAGGTACGTCATTGCCGTCGTTTGAATTATCTACTAAACTTGGCGAGTAACTCCGCAAACTCCGCAAATTGAACGTTTCATATTATAATATCCTACGTGCTGTGATTGTTATATAAAAGTTCACATATTAAATTTCGATTCAGCGTGTTAGTTCAGAATCAATTTTCAGCGGAAACCTCAATTTTCAACATTGAACCAGTGGAGCCTGGCTTGGCTGCGCCCCAAAAGTTAATGTAATTCCAAACTCAAAAGCTTAGGAAATAAGAGCGAATACAGCATGTAATTTTATTACTACGGCTAGGGTTGTTACTGAATCATAGTATTAATACGTAAAGCAAAAACTTTGGTAAGCTTTTTACGACAATATAACGGACGGGGGAGTATGGGATTTGGCACAGTCAAAGTTCATATGGAGAAGAAGTGTAGATATTTTATATTTTATTTAATAATACATTAGAAATACATTAAATTAGTAAAAGAAACCATACTCACACAACCATGCCTTTCACGCACACACGTTATACACGGAACGTCGTTTCAATACTGAATCAAGAGTGACGTGGCATTGGTAATGACAAACAATTAATGCAATCTTGTGTAGTCAAACAGACTTTTTAATTATTCTATAAGTGTAGATAAAAAAATATAGATAAATTATAGATATTTTACAATGTATAGTCAAACTCGCTTTCTAATTATTCTATAGGTGTAAAAATACAACCGATAATTCTAAGATGTACGGTCGATTTTTTGTCGACCGTTAGACGATCTCTAGTTTAAACTAAATCAAGATGCCTGGCATAATATTTTGTTGCAGTTGATCAATATTGTATTTCACTCCTTGAGATGAAATCCTTCAAGCGGTTTGTATTATTTCGGTGAAGCATGCTTAGTTTGTGGGCAGAGAAATTCTTAGCGACCGTTAATGTCAAGTCAAGTTTCGATTGTCACTCAAGCCACATTTTTGTAATAAGCTACTGTTATTTTCAAGTATTTATTTATTTGCCTTTATGCATCGTGTATACTGTGGAGCCCAAATCCGTAGATCGGGTAACATTTCGATGGATATTTGAAATTCTAAATCTAGTTTGTGGATCTATCAACCCTGAGGGTACTGCGTACGTGTCTCGACAAGTTGCCGCACCCTCGGCAGTCTGGCGAGCCCTCTCCTGGGGGAGGGCGGGCGGAGACGGGCTCAAATGAAACTTTTACAACGAATAGATTGTTGGTATTACCGGATATGTCTGACGTATTGCTCCCGCCGTCACCACTAGACGTTTAAGATCCTTTCAGACGCTGAAATTGTTTTGAAGTTGCTTCAAGAGCTTCTCGATAGTGCGTCTAAAACAAGTGTTGTTGATGTCACAGGAAAGATTCTAAAGAGACTATTGCACATAACAGCGGATTTTTCATCGACCTTTTTTGTTTTGTATGACCGAATTTTCTTGTTAGATTACAATCTACCGAGAACCACATAAGAATATCTAGTAATAAGTCCTACCAATGTTATGAATGCGAAAGTTTATGAGAATGTCACTGTCTCTTTTACACAAAAACTACGAAACGGATTTTGATGAAACTTTACAAGTAATACGGTTTGTATACAATAGAACGCAGGCTATACTATATAAAGATATAGTAAATTGGCCAAAAAATTATGATAAGTAAGTCGAGAAACCTTTGCCATTCTACATAATATATCACGCGGGCAAAGGCGCGGGCAACAGCTAGTCGTCCATGTCTCTAAAATTGAGATGCAGACTTCTATCGAAGTATGTAGGTGGATACGTAACAAGATACGTTTGACCGCTGCGAGAGACGCATTGGCTCAGTCTCCCGACTGCAATGCAGGCGAATAAGTAAAGAGAGGGAAAAGCAGATTCGCGAGTACTCGATGCGGATAGAAATATTTCAAGATGACCGAGTTTTGATGCTTTAATGGAATATGATTGCCTCTGAAAAATCCATGTCGTTTCCAAAAATTTAAGATTTACTCGAGTACTACTCGATAGATATACTTTATTTACGAAATAACAATGCGAAAAATATATTCATATTAGAGGTTGCTTCATAAAATGAAAGTAAACTTTAGTACTCATTAAGCGAAACCGTTTTTTTTCGGTTACTTACAATATAGCTACGAGTAAAACTGAAACAAATTGCTTCCTCACTTAGCCTTTTCGGTTTGTCATCCATATTGTTTTAGCGATTTCTTACACGACATTTCAGCTCTGTCTGTCCTTCAATCACTTAATCACTCTAATTTATTTCGCCTCCGAAAATACCACAGTGATCAGTCACGAATCGAACAATGTTGAGAGCAGCGTTCCCAAGTCTATCCGATTGGAATAGTCCATAGCGGATTATTTTCAGATGCTGATCTAATGCTTGTTTTTACATGTGCCACTAGACAAGGCTGTTTTGCTGCGGATTCGGATTTATACAACGTGAATTAATTTGAAACTATTGTTATCGGTTGCGCTATAAATACGATGTTTGTCAGCTTTATAGATCGTCAATTAATGAACACTAGAAAGATGGGAGCAGACATTTGACTGCATTTCCAATTTAAAACAGTTCAGTTTTTAAAACTATTTTGCACAGCTTTAATGTATAAATAAAATAAATATGTTTTTTATCCTTACTATTTCTGGATTATTCTTGCTGCTGTGTTCTGATTTGAAGGGTATGGTAAGGGAGACACACTTAACCGACGCGTACCAACTTAGTCATCAGGGATAGCAACGCATTTGCGGTCAGCTCGTTTGCTGCCTACCAGTTAAAATAATAGTAATAAATATTTTTCCGAAATTTACTACCTATCAATATCAGTATCTATTTCAATGTTCTGTTGCATTTTTGTCTTTCTCATCCTTCACATCTCCAGTCGCCCGGCGTTCATCGTTAAGATGCGTACCTTCATTAATATTTCCGTGCATCAAGTGCCGACGTGAAATAACACCGAGCCGTCACACGTGTGCACGGATTTTGTATGAATGAATGCGTTGTTCATAGAAACATTCCGTTGCATACTGAGGATGTTATGGGCACCGATATCAGAATCGGAGGTTTTAAATTTCGGTTACCGGAACCGGTATCGGATTCTGAATCGGACCCGGAACGGAAATCGGGTGCGGATGCTGGAATAAGCTGTGAAAAAAATTAAGTTTAAAATCTTGATTAAATCGAACTCTGTTAAAATTTTAGAAAAAAAATATATTTAAGAAACCATAGTCGGAGTTGTAGAAAACTATGGGAAGTTCTGACTTTTCGGAGTCTGTATCCCTAGGTGGAACTATCGCTGGCACCGCTTCAGTCACGTTAGCCTCGAATGGCCCACAGCAGTTTATTATTCGCTTTTCTTCTCCGCTTTTTAATTGAAGTGTCTAGGTTTGCATTGTTGGGTCGCGTTTTAAAATGGATAATGTGTAGTAGTTGATGTGTTGCTACTATGAAGCTTTCATTACTGTTTTCATCCATATTTTTAATTACGCGTTCAGACTGGAACAAAAACAATTAAATTATTTTAATAGCATGCAGGATAGTTAATAAATAATAAAATAAAATAATAATGAAACGTATGAAGACGTCTCAGTAGAGAACGACGTTATGTGGTTGTCTTCTATTGCCAATATTAACAAGTTGTTTGTACTTTTATGGCGGTGTGGACAAATTTTGTTTTACGTTGTCTAGACAGAGGTTTAACTTTTCATTTTGACGGCTGGCTTCAACGTTCTGTGTGGTATGGCTTATGCACACAATATGTTTGCATACCGACCTATCTAGCATGTTTTAAATGCAATTGGTGAAAACAATTTGCTTATTGACAACGGTAATACATTATATTTTTGTAAGTCTATCGACGACATAATGTGCGTGAGGGTTATATGTGATGTATGGGTTGGGTGGATTCACACAAGGTGATATCACGCAAACTTTTTCCTTTTTAAATGCATGTAAAGAAATAATAACCTGATTAATAATCCACTTAATGCAATTGCCAAATATAGAGTGCCTTTTACGAATTTTTTGATGTAACTGCAACAGTTGGTCGGTTGACATTTGTGGGGCATTCCTGCATGATGCAAGCTTTAGGGTTTTTTTAAATATAAAAGTGGTTGAGCAACAATCACTTTACCATTATGACGTTACCGCTTATCGCCTAAAATCTATGTCAGTGCGAATTATCCTTGCTCGCTGGGTTTAAGCGAACCATGTTTGGTACCTTAAACGACGGACCTGTCGTTTCATTCCTTGTAATTTATGGACTTCGGTCGAATCAGTAATGTGCCGTAAGTAATAACTAACTTCACGATATTGACAGCTGTGACAAGTGCAAGACCATTAGTTGTAAATTTTGTAACCGTTGCGAATCGCTTAGTGCATTCTATATGTTTTTGCACCTTAGTTGTATTCCATATACGGAATACATATATGAAAAATATATAAAAACATATCTATACGTATTATAAATCTGTAAGTGATTGCTGTCTGTACATGGAAGATACCTAACAGAAAACCATTTTTCTCCTTTAAATGGTTTCT
>DWNJ01001851.1:0-11333 GCA_018250275.1 Udranomia eurus
GGCAGAATCGAAGTTCTTTCTTAGGTCGACCACAAATGCGTTGCTACTCCTGAGGACTAAGTTGGAACGCCTCGGTTGAGTATGTAGACTTAATAACTATATACTTAACCGATTTATAACTAGAATCAATTGTTTAACGCCCTCCAAAGCATAGATCCGCGCATTGAAAACCACTATCAGTTAGACACATACAGTTACTGACAACGAGCAGCGTAGCATAACATACTTGTTCGCACACGATCAAGTATATGTATAATGTATAATATACTTTTTATTTAAATAAAACGAAATCCGCAACCGAGAGACAAGAACTAAAAAGTGCAGTGTTCAAAACGAGAAATAAAATCTAAAATCCATTAACCTGTTACACAGTACCGGCGATGATTGTAATAGAAACGACACACAAAATACCTGGAATTAAAAATGAATATTCACGCGGCTCGCCCCCGATACTGGAAAATGTTTTCCATTTGCGCCAACAGAACGGCTCGTAGTAAAAGTTGTGCCAGAGATTGGAAGCAGGTAATGCAAATCGGCCAGAACATCGCGGCATTTTATTTGCTTTTTAAAGAAACCCGTCTTTTTTGTTTAATAACATCCATTCATAGGTTTTTAATTAACGGGAAATGGTATTTAAGATAGAATGGGTGAAGCTGCTCTTTCATGGTTTACAGCTTGGCTCTATCTCTCTGGGTTTTTTTCCACAAGTGGAAGTTTTCCGAATTCACATTGACGGTCAAGATTAGTATTTATTATAATTAGGTTTCAAACTGTCGATAAGACGTGGACAATTACTATAAAGGCATTAAAAATCTTACAACCTAAACAGGCAAAATAACAATATTAACGAGTATACATATTAAATTAATATTATCGATTAAAACCACTTCGATCACTTATTATAAGACAAAAACAAACAATTTGGAAAAGAAAATTAAAAACGAAAATAAAGAAATTTGCAGAGAAAAGAAAGCAAAGGTAGAAGATATTTGTAAGAGTTTCATTTCACATTGCATTCGCCTCAATTCGAAGAAAGCCTTAGCCTCTTTTGTTTATAAATAGACTTCGATGGAACACTCTCTAGAGCGTTACACTCGAACACTATTACAAAAAACAAATTCAAAACTAAAAACCCTCTTTAAATACGATGCTTTTAATATAGAGAAAATTTCTATTCGAGAAAAATTGTTTCAATATTCCCCTGATTGTCTACCAACAGTAAGGAATCTGTTCAAAGCCACAATGTACCAATATTGCGACCTAACGAACCGTCGAAGGCAGTTCCACCGCGAACATTGTACAGATGGTGACAATTTTAAATCCCATCCGATTTTAGTCCTTACCACATTGGGAAATAAATATATAATATCCAGTCCAACATCGGGATACGTTTGGAACGATATAAATCAAATACAGTTTTTTGGTACGAATGAAAACGATTTGGCAAATTGCTCGCTGCTACATTTTTCGTTATTACGCTCAGATGGTGAGCCATTCGTTACTGATGATAAGTTCTTGAAGCGGCGGCAACGACTCGAGTAATCGATTTAGAGATTGGAGATAACAATGTGAAGGTAATAAGTGTAAAATTATGCTTATCAAACTCTCGTAACCCTTTTATAAATTCCGTGACACATTCTTCGTCATTTACATTCACAGAGTTTTATGCTTGTTTTTAGTATTTCCAGACTTGTTTTTCAGTAAATGTTTTAGTGGTTTCTACACCTGTTAATTTCAATGTAGAGAGAGTAATACAAGTTAGTCCTTGAATATTTTTAACGATGGTTTTTTAATACATATCTTATTACGAACGTCGATTACACTTATTTTTAAAATCTTCTTGTTCTTTTTAGAAATAGATGTTTGTAGTCGATTTTTATCCATTTTGATTTGCTTGAATTTATTTGTATGAATACTACTAGTACTATTATTGTCCAATACATTTTGTGTGTTATCGTTATCATTATAATTTACATTGGCTCATTATTTGGTTTTAGTCAGTAAGTAACCTACTGTATGATGCATCATACAATTCTGTACACGATACAACTCTGCATATAATACAAATAAATTGTAATTTTTTAAATAATTTTGTTTCAAGTTCAGCACGTTTATATATTTATATATTAAATTATTAATTATTTACTAGTACGAGTACAATTACGTATTACACAATCCAACGAACTTACGTTTTTCAATTGCATCATTTTATGCCTCGTTTAGTTATTTCGTATTTCGTAACACTACTCGCATTTATACAGGGTCGAGCCCTAAAATTCCACTTTGCGTCCATTAGTTTGCGTTTGAGAGTAATCTCGTTATTCACGTCCTATTTCCTTCTAGTTAACGTTGATTCGAAGTTTACTTACTGCGTTGTCCCGTCGAATTGCTTTTACATTTACGTACACATCTTAGGTGTTGTCGTGAATTACTGGAACGTCTTTAATGTCATTTACAAATTTCATTGGTCTTCCAATTGGCTACAATCCTTTTAATCCTGCTAGACACGAGTCTCTTCTTAGACCAGGAGGAGGTCTGGGGCATTCTCCGTCACGATGCTCCAATGCAACATACATTGACGCATGCATGCATGGCGGAAGTGTTAATTAGCGACCAACCAGTTTAATGGATATTTTTATGCCTCCAATTGCACTTCGACAAGGTTTAATGACGGCCAGGAAAAACGAGTATGCTTCCGTTGCTTTCGTGACAAATAAGTGTCACTGCCGCATTTTGAACATCGTATCTACCCTAGGCATAACGTAACAGAAATAGTGAAGTAGTCATGCTTCTGTCGACTACAAATGGCTACGTCGGGTGTCTGAGAAATCATTCTTTAAGCGAAACAGAAAAAGTTAACCTATCTAATTCCTTCCACTTGAATCATATTAATCAATAATATCCAACACGAACTGGTGTTTCTCGTTTCGTTTCCAAATATTTTCTTAGAAAATCGCCACCAACAAGCTAACGCCGACGAAGCAAGAACAGAATGATAATGAGTTATAACCAGAGTATTCCCTAATTTTCATACTACGGCTAAGTGACATATTTTTTGTATTTGTAACAGTCAAGTAAGTCTTGGGATTTTATCGACAACTGAGTTGTTTCTTTTTTTTCTGGTAGCATTCACCACCATCACCAGTATTTTTGTCTCTAAGCTACTCCAACTAAGCTGAGAGGGTTGTTAGAGTGGGTTCACGTCAGCAGATGGAAGATAAGCATCGTATCCACTATCTCTCGACGGACCACGAAGTGCACCAACAGCAGCTTCCTTTTTTCCTTTTGGTCACACCTCATCAAACACATGTATTATCTTAGCAGACCTAAGCTTAAGTTTGTCGTATCAAGACTTATACATTTTTAGAAAGGATTTGATAAACCGCCGTAAACGGAGACATTTAATGAGTACTTAAACAGTCATTTAGCGGAGAGTTTTGACATCTCACAATAGCGTATTTATTCGACAAAGATGACATGACGACATGAAACGCGGAGCCATGGCGAGTGGGTCGGTAGTAAATGGCCGCAGTGCTTTTGTGCCCCACTGCTGGGGACAGGTCTCGTCCCACATCTGGGCAAGGCCTGGAGCATACTCCGCCATATTGCTCCAACGCGTGTTGGCGAAAGAACTAGCTAGTGGCCAACCAGTATGTCGGTATGTTCTCAAACCCCCAGATGGACTCCGACGAGGTTTAACGACTGCTATCTGGTGATAACAACCGGGATCAACGGCTTAACGTACCCTCCGAAGCACGGAACCGCACATTAAATACCACTATCGGTCAGACCCATCCAGGTACTGACCGCGCCCGACGTTGCTTAACTTGCACGATCGCATGCTATCTACACAAGCCGCGGGGCGATGCTTCAAATAAGTATAAAATAATACGTTCATATAAATAAAAGAGTGTATTTTCATGATTCGTAATACGAGTAGTGGTATTCCTTTGTACTGGCGATTCCATTCCGCCCACGTCCCGATACTAGTTTAACGTTCGTTTTAAACTTGCGCGTTCTTTTTTCCAGACAGTCAACCTTTTTTAAATTCATTTTCTTTGGGATCGAGTTGCTTTAATCAACGCTATCTATGATTTGGTTTTTAATTGCATTTTTTATTTGTTTATATAGTAGATACGTTAATTGATTATCACTATAATAATTATTAATTATTATCCCTATTACTGTCAAATATATTATTTACTACCTTTAACGACATCAGATATGACCAAATATTGGAAAAAAATGTTTTTTATAAAATGGAGTCGAAGATGGAGTCTACCTGATATCTCGTAGGTACACGACTTTAGACAATCAACTAACGAATCAACAATAGAATGAGAATTCAGACAGACTTCAATTTTATTTAGATGTATACATGTATATGCTGAAGGTGGTAGAACTTAAACGGTTCGACTCCGGAGGCACCACCGCCACACCTATTTCTGCCTTATAACAGCAGTGTTCCTGCTGTTGTATTCTGGTTTCAAGAGTGTGGTCAGGGAGACATACTTAACCGAGGCGTTTCAACTTAGTCCTCAGGAGTAGCAAGGCACGTTGGCCGACCTAAGAAAGAACTTCCATCCTGTCTTGGGTTGTCAGATGTCATGTCATCACGTGGACTGCATGCCAGTCATAAAAAAAACAAATTATTGAGACATATCCAAAGTTTCGCGACTCCGCGTCCTCTGAGAACAACAAAACAATCGTGGGGCTGGTCTGAATTCCTTGATTATGCAGTTACCATTGACCTTGAATTGTTCTCAGTAATATTTACTCGGCGTTCTGGTTAACCTTTATCTGTTCGGCGACCTGAATACCGAACGAGACATTTAGTTATTAACAGTAGTAATATTAGATCTATTGCATAATGTATGTACGTAGAAATAATATACTACCACGACTATTATGCACCTGTTCTTTGTTTACATACTTTGCATCTAAGATAAGAATTGTATCGTAACTTTCAACTGGTGCTGACAACATGCTATATAACATTGGGGAATTCTAAAACGATCGAATAAAAAAAAACTCAGCGACTGATGATAACATACTGTTTTAATAACTTGAGCGGTATGAATTTGAGTAGGCGAAAATTAACTAAACTTGCGACTACATTACTAAGTGAGCGACTGGAAATACAGAGAATAGGTTAGGTAAGGTTAGGTTAATATTATGTAGCTTCTCATTTTGTATTTTAAGTAACTCAAATTAATGTTTGTAAGTGACTGTTCTGTTGATTTCTCGTCACTCGCAGTCAGTCGCTCACTTAGTAACACTATAACGCAAATTAATTATTTTTGACACTTAAAACTTTTATTTACAGTCACTCGTTTTAATACTACCCTATATTTATTAGCGAGACCACATTTTACCTACAAATATGTCAAATGATTTTCGGATCAAATAAATGCGAGTTAAAATTATGCAATTCTAATGTTTCTAATGTTTTCAAATTTATCTAATTTCTAAGCTTCTGTACGTCGTATATTAAACGACTACTGCGAGTGTTAATGAATATCTATCGATATGTTTTTTAACTGTATGTGAAACTGTGTGTGTTTTAACAAAACAGAACAGATATGTAGATCCGCTAATGTTATTTTTAGACGAAATGATATCATTTAGTAATGCACACACATTTGATAACACTTTCAGGCTTGCTAATATATAGGTACATATAGTATAGTAATCATCTGGCATAATTTCGTGTAACACAAACGAATACATGTTCTAGTCTAAAAATGCAAATAACAAAATCTTTACCCACACATGTAACTTTTTGTAAACCAATAATATTTCGTAATAAAAAGTACAAATGACGAAAACTGCCAGTTTTATAGACCAACCAGTGCATAGGGAAGTTGACAAGTCATACAATTCGTGCATTTGCTATATACATTTCTGAACACGACAGATCGCCCTATTAGTTGACAAATGAGAGCACAGACGAGTCTTTCTTAAAAGAAAAATAGCCTACACATACTAGTAAAGAGTTGTAATAAATATACGTTTCCACACATTAAAGTAGTTTTGTTTAGGGGCGTGCATTATTAAACTGGAAGATTTTTAAGCAACTATGATAATACTGTCTAGATTCTAATATATGTATGTTAGGACAACCCATAAGAAGGGAATGAATATGACTATAATTTGTCTCTCAACCATTGGATAGAGTTTTTTTTATTTATGTAAAGGCTGTAGACATAGGCGTCACGAAATTTTGGGCGGCCGCTGAACCTCAATCTTCCTATACCCTGGGGTATACGGAGATTAAGGAGTTCATAAAAACTTCGTTAGATGTCAGTAAACCATACCAAATTCGCGGCTGAAAAAAGTTTTCTTTAATTTTATAAACTCTTAGAAGATTTTAAATTTGATACTTTCGATTTTGGGGGATCCAACTGTTATACCCAGAACGTAATTTGAATACTAAATCGAGTGACATGATCGTCGGAAATGTGAAACGATTAATGTCATTTTGTGTAGTCCGAAATATTTATAAGTATTCTATAGGTATAGATATTTTACAACTGATAATTCTATGATATACGGTCGATATTATATTTTTATCGACCGCTAGGCGATCTCTAGTAATAGTTAAAGCATCTACGAGCTCTCCATTACCTATCAAGAGATACAGACGGAGTCGCGGAAACGTTGATGCCTAGGTATACCCGCGGCTCCGTCCAATAGTGGTGTGCTGGACACCGTTAGGTTTTGGTGGTTCGCGTCCCACATAACCCTTTCGGCGGCCCAGTGACGGAAGGGTTGGCGGGGATTTCCCGATACGACGATACAAAAAACGATTAAAAAAAAACCTATCAAGACATGGTGTTGGTTGAATGTCTTGAACACTATCGAAGTTGCGTCAACATAAGTACGAGTATATATACAACTTTCGGAGAACTAGTTGGCCCTGCGAACTTCGTACCGCCACACCGTCCCCGTCCTCTTCTCACAACTTATTTATTTTTGAACTGATTTTTATTAAACAAACACTAAATGTTAAGTAAAGCTTACCTCAACACATCAGTGAAACCCGCATTCAAATCGGTTGAGCCGTTTCTGAGATTAGCGTGCACAAACGCACAGACAAACAGACTATATGCAATAGATGGCCTATATCCTCCATGCACGACCAAACAATACATTTCTCATATTGAAATAAAACAATTTTAATGCAAAACATTTATTAGTACAAACACATTACAATTTTACGTTACAAATTTTTAAATTACATCGCTGTTCGCATTATCTTAGCATACCTATCTGCCTATTCATTCTATAAAAAAGTCCACGGTTCTCCTAGTGGCGTATGTGATTTTCCTCATTGTCTGTTTCCAGAGGCATGACTGTACTGAATATTTCCGCAAGTTGGAAGTCAAAACAGCATATCTGAGGAAAAGATTTTGGTGAAATCAGAATCAGAATCATTTATTGTGTATAGGTATTACAGATGTTTGCAGAGTAGATGTGTTCAAGACGATGGAGTGAAAAGGATTAACATGAATGGCGAACGCATTTCCGGTTTGCTGATGACATTATTCAGGCAGGCCACAATCGCTCGAACAACCGATAACCGCTGGGGTAGGAAGGTCCTGGAGTCGCGACCACGTCTCCGCAGGAGGAGTATAGGTCGCCGACAAGGTGGACTGACAACCTAAGCTGCTGGATGCAGAAGGTGTAAAACCGGTCGGAGTTGCATCAAGTAGGGGAGAATTACGTCCAGCAGTGGACAGCAAAAGGCTGGTGGATGGATGACCGTTACCCAGTCATAGCCGCACTCCAGGATTCCCTGTGTCGTGAGAACGGGCGTATAACAAACAAACCGGCAAAAACCCAATGGGTAGTATGTAATTCTTCCGATGGAGAGGACGTGGGTTCGACCCTCACTTCCTCATTGCACTATTGACGCGAACCCACCCCTAACACAAGCCGCCGAGCTTAGCTGGTTAACAAAATTACTAGTACGTAGTACATGCTAGTAATAAAAAAATGGTTTAAAATAAAGACAAGAACACAAACACCCAGCTATACATAAATTGAATCTCGTCATTCAAAATTCTGCCTCGCCGGGAGTCGAGCCCCGGAAGGCATGGTGACAAATAAAATATGCCTTACCATAAATTGCTTCTGGTACATTCCGCAAAACGCGTCATTAACCAACTGTTTTGTTGAATAGTTTCTTTCTCTTCGGATCCGTTTTACAGCTTCTTTACACTGACTGTAGATCATGCAGTCCTCACACTTATCTGGAAATAGGCGAGTGAGTGATCTGAAAAATATTCTTGCATATTCTTTTAATAGTGCTCTTATCCGCTGTTGTGTAGTTTGTAATTGCAATAAGTTATGGAGCGTTGGGCGATGCTAGGAACTGATCAAGAACAGAAACAGGAGTCGCGAGCGACATCTAGTCTAGATGATAGGAACGTTTATGTAATTCTATTATAATATATATACCTACATATAAGCTAAATGGCAAAAGAAGCGCAGGCGCAGGTCGCCCCCCGACCAGGTGGACTGATGTTTTAATGAAGACAGTGGGATACCGCTGGATTCAGAAGGCACTGGACCGGTCGGAATGGCGAAGGGGAGACCTATGTCCAACAGTGGACCTGCAAAGGCTGGTAGTAGTAGTACTTAAAATGGCAATTTTAGAACGAATGAACAAGCCTAATTCCAGATTTGGTCATTTTGATCAATAATTCTAGAGACAGCATTTATTTTTCAAAATTAACAATTTTGTTACCTAAGTTGGTAAAAACTCTGGAAAAAAAATGGAATCTATTGCTGTTATTGTAAAATTGTTATCAACTCTTTATTTTGAAACAATCTGATTCACACTAGGCAGTATCCGGGATACAGACAAATGATAATATTATATTTCCATTATACATTTGGTATTAATTTGGATAACTAGCTGTTGCTCGCGACTTCGCCCGCGTCATTATATTCGGTTATGTTAAATATTATTTATAAGAAATGCATATAAAAATTATATTTTTCTAGTACATTGTACTTACATATAATTACCGGGTAATGGTACGCGGATAAAGCAGTTTAATAGCGCGAGCTACTTAACAAATATCAATATTTGGGGCTAACCAAGAATGTTAGCGTAATGCTAGATGCCTATAATATACCTTCCTCAGGAAAGGGACTGTCAGACACAAAAATATTTTTTTCAATTCGAACCAGTAGTTCCTGAGATTAGCGTTTTCAATCAACCAAACAAACCAACTCTTCAGCTTTATATGTTAGTAAGTTTAAGATTAATTGACACTAAATATTAACGGGCGGATGCAATTCTAGTAATATAAAAATCAATGTTTGTTTGTAGTATTCACATAAAACTTACTTAGGACGCCGCTCCCTTGCACAGCAAGAGCTAATAAGACACTTGAAATCAACACTGAAGTAAACATGTTTTGTTTAGATAATATAATAATAATACAATACGTACAAATAATGACCGCTCGCATTAAGCGTTCAGCGTCTACTATTACGGAATAGTCGATTTACAACGATACTGAAAGAATGGAGACAGGAGAATTAATAAGGAATATATATTGTTCTCGATGTGAGCTAATCTCAATGGCCTCTAGTCGCATCTGACGCAGGTTAGCCTTTAATTATATTTTAAAACGTTGTTATAAAAAAGCGATGTGCTCAATTCGATTTTTTTAAATATAAAATAAGTAATTGAAAATCACGTGATTCTGAACGCGTCGACATTGGTTACTTGTTTATGACATTATAATGTTTTCCCTGTTGGTAGTATTGACTATTGCGCGTAGGGATTGCCACCCGGTGTCATTTTCATTTTCCGACCGGATCCGGCCGGAAAAAATGTTCGATTGTTCGTGTCGTCGGATTTATAAAAGCAAACTCTGATGATATACCTAGTGTATCACCGATTTCTTAGAATAAGAAACTCGGTCTAGGTTTCGTACTGCTCTGTCTTTTACGATGTGGTTGACAAGCAAACTTATGACGTATTAATTTTAATTTTCGCTCTGCTTCCCTGTGTGGTGTAATAAATGTTCTATGTTCCATAGCTTCTTTCAGATAAAAATAAATATTAATTATCACGGCGATTAATGTCATTATAATAATAAAATGTTTAGAGATTCGAAATTTCTAGTAGATGAATCAATAAACTAACGATAATAACAAGATTTTATCATAAAATCGTTTAAAATACGTGAACACTGTATCAGCTGTATGTAATAATGGATAAAAATTGACATTGTAGCGTCATATACGCTCGGGTTTGTTCGGGAACTGTCGGCGTGTTTTCGGTACTTAGTAAAAAAATCTTAATTATAACAAGGAAAAAATCTGTAGCCTAATGTTTACAAGGGTTTCTTTTAATCAGCTTTCTGCTACAGCTTTCGCTTGCATACACGACTTTTTTACTTCTTATCTAGTAATGTAAATATTCTCGTAGGTATATGATTGAAATAGTAATGTCTAATTGAATCATCACTGATTTTCTTAAAGTATACACCCGATTGACTTGAAATATAGCATAGTTTCACGATGTAGGTGGACGCTCACTGAAAAAGAACTTTCGAAAGTGTAACCGCTAAAGTCGTGAAAAAGGGGGTGAAAATTTAAGTGGAAGTTTTGGCATTTAGTATTTGTTCTTGTATGTACTCCAAGTGAACCCCTATTCCCTCAACTTGCATCTGAATTTGGTAGCCTAACGTTACGAGGGCTTTTTATAAACTAGCCCTTCGCCTCAGTTTTGCTCGTAAAAAATGTTTATCTATTCATCTAAATATACGAGTACATGTGTAATAATCCTTTTATAATAATAATATTAAAATAACAAATAAATCAGCAACACATTTATTGGTATAAACACAATGAACAAAAATTACGTAACAAAAAAAATCTCATATCCTTTCAAATAGCAAAATGTTGATGTTTTAGATACATTTTTAAAGGTTCTTAATATTAATGAGTATTAGTGGAACTCTACATTTAATTCAGAGATTTTAAAGATGTTTAGTACACATAACAAGGAGAGCAGCGTTGCCTAGATCCGCGGCCTAGTTCTAAGCTAAATTCGAGTATATTCATCAGACCTTAGATAAACGTACATGGGGGAAATTTACACACAGATAATTCAATTTTATTACTAAGCACTACCGTGGCTGAGTCGTGGCCAGTTTTAACTTCAGCCTAATTAATATTTTTTAAGGAGCCAATCAGAGAAGCACGCAGAGCCCCGTGGCTTATGTTAGACAACACCTAGCGCGGTTAGTACCTGGATGAGTCTGACCGATAGTGGTATTTTCATCATTAAATAATAAAACAGACAG
>DWNJ01001852.1:0-11330 GCA_018250275.1 Udranomia eurus
CAGCAGCTCCACGTCCTCCGTGAACAGGCTCGGCGACACGCCGCGGAGACGGCTCAGTGCTGGTGAATATTTGCTTTTTATTTTTCTTCTCGATTTTGTATGCATTACATGCATGTAATTCAGTTTTTTTTAGGTGTTCACGTGTGTATTGAAGTGGTGTTTTGTCTTTTCTAGGTGTAACTTTTTCTTTGGAATTTGATTAAATTGTGTATGAAAAAACATTTTAAAGTATATATATATATACGTGCGTTTGCATGCGTCAAAAAAAGGTGTTGTGTTTTGGAAAATGAAGAAAATCTGTACTGGACATAAAAATAAATCATAGGCCATACCTCTTATAGTAGCGATCTCATTCCTCTTAACAACAAACAAGTACTTGGGGCTCTCGGGCAAAATAAATAAAACTGGTAAAGTTACAATGACTAGCAACGCGAACACGGAGAGTAAGTACGGCCAATCGCTGGGGCGACCTGAAACATAACCACAATAGATTAATAACAAAATTGAGTTGTTGTTTTAATCTTAGATTTTATTTGAAAATGAGCAACATTTTTTCATTATTTTTTGCACTTCTTCATGGATAATAAAGCTTTCTGTGTTAAGTGCGCCTTTTGAAAATGAAGAAAGTATATCACTTTTTTTTTGGTCAAAATAAATAAATACCATTTTATTATTCATGTATAATTGTTACACTCACATTTTCAATTATATTTCTAATGATATATTTGTGACATATGAAGGAATTCATACATGAAGAAAATCAATGTCAGTTGATTGTCTGACATTAAAAATAATAATATTGAGTTGCGGCGTTTTCTTGTAATAATGTCAAATACACAACAATATTGTAATATCTTCTTTATACATATCGTTGAGCTTACCTAATATGGCCTCTAATCCCATAACCTGTCCAACTAGCACCCCTACGTTGACCCCCATGGGGCATGCGACCCCCATCGCCCCCGTCAGCGCCAGAGGGGACAACTCAGTCAGATACATGGGCACTATGCTCGTAACCAAACCTGTGAAAAAAATAAGTGGGATTGTAACGAAAAAAAACTGTACTGTAAAGAAAACGCAATTTGCAATGAGTGTGTCAACTCAAGTGAGGTCAACATTATCCTTGTCAACAAATTCTTGTAACAAGTAACATATTTTTGTTTTGAAGAGAAAAACAGCGACTTTAACCCTCTAGCTTTAACTTTAGCTAATAAGATGTAATAGATGTTTTGTGTTTAGTGTTGCAATATAAAGTAAAAATATACCAATTTACGTTATGTCTTTCGATACATTACACGACTACAGCATCGAAAAACGCCTCACCAGCCTCAATCAGAGAAAACTCACCATCTCAAAGGTATACTCGTATTTGCCATGATTTAAAAAGTATATATATCAACATGACAGTATAACACGAAGGCATAACATAAATTCTCAATGAACATAACATAAAAAAAAACTAAATTCAAACACCTACCACCGGACAATCCGACGAGCAATCTTCCCAGAATGAGCATCTCGACGGAGTTAGCGGAGCGGCACAGCAGAAACAGCAACGCACCGGCCAGAGACAACACGTTCGTCAGTATCGTTGCCCACTTCCTGATAAACCAATAGAATATTTACTCGGATCATATAGACAATTAATTACTTTATTAACTTTCAATGCAACACGGTAATACACATCTATATGTGGTACTTACCGTAACTTTAGACGTCTATTAAACAAAAACGTGGTTTTAAAGGCGGTAGAGCCTCTTACGGTTCGATTCCGGAGGCACCACCGCCACACCTATCTCTACCTTATAGCAGCAGTGTTCTTGCTGCTGTGTTCAGGTTTGAAAGCTGTGGTCAGAGAGACATTCGTAGCTCAGGAGTTCCAACTTAGTCCTTAGGGGTAGCAACGCATTTGTGGTCGACCTAAGAAAGAACTTCGATCCTGTCTTGGGTCGGTTACAGATGTCCATGAGCGAAAGTGACCACTTTGAAGACGCGGAGTAGATCAAACTTTGAATACTTAATTAATCTTCCAAGGGCCCTTTTGACTTTTAAAATAATCGTTCAATGTACCAGACATTATCTATATACTACTTGTTCCCCTACATATATAATTACATGCCTAAAGATCTTCCAGTCTAAAAATGCACGCCCCTCCACAAAATAAAGTTATTTTAATACGTGAAACCGTATATTTACTAGTATGTGAAGGCTATTTTTCTTTAAACTGAGACTCGACCCTGCACTCATTGGTCAACTAATATGGCGATCTGTCATGCTCCGCATAGCGAATGCACGAATTGTATGACTTGTCTTTGCTTGTGCACTGGTTGGTCAACAAAAGTGGCAGTTTGCGTCATTTTAACTTTTTTTCCAAATATTATTGGTCTATAAAAAGTTGCACGTGTGGGTAAAGACATTGCAGGGGGGGGCAAACACGTACACGCAAACGCAGACACACACATACACTACTACGTTCCTCATTTCAGTGTCTAAATAGGAGTAGTCAATATGATAATGAAGATAGACCTGCCGATCTTATCCGCGAGCACGGCACCCAGCACCGAGCCGGTACACCCACCGACAATGAAAATGGACACTACGGAAGACCAGAGGATGTTCATCCCCGTCTCGTCCAGGGGCAGGTTGTATCTGGAGATGAAGCTCTCATTGCAGAACTGCTTTATCACCTGGAACCAAGGTTCTCAAACTTTATGTGCTGCTTTAAGAATAATTTTCTAGCGACCATAGAGACACTGTCGCCTACTTTAAGAAAAAAATACCTTATATTATGGACTGTTAATTTTAATAATTATTTTCTGGTGCCCATAAAGAAGCATTGTCGTTTACTCTAAAGAAAAATGACCTAGCATGTATGGTTCGTTTGTAATTCGTTGATCGTATAATTTATTGAATTTAAGGATCACCTGTATGCGAAATAGGTACTTACAAAACATCTATACTGTTTTGGACGTAAATGAACACAAAAAATCATAGATCTTCAAGCAAACGAATGACTGGCATAAAACAAAAGGACAGAAGTAACAATTAACCTTTTTACAGCTAGCTCGCTAGATATCTCCTAGTATAACGAAAAAAGGTAACTGATTATACAGTTCATTGCATGACAAGAACCTTACAACTGGGTCACATCAAAGTCGGAGCAATAAACGTTCAGAACAAAGACTTATTGTTTACAAATGATTAAGAATAGTATTCTGATAAGGAGAATCGAAGTAATTTTTCTCATTTGACATATAACTTATATAGGAATGATATTTATAAAAATCGTATTCAACGGACTGATAGACTGGTAGGACATAGAAAAATTCTTCGTTGCTTCCTATCTTGTGCAATTGTGACAAAAGTCGCAATATATTTTAACAGAAATCAGACTTCAAATCGTTGGTTCTGATTAAAACTAAATGCACTTAGACAGTAAAACATGGTATTTTTTCCTCAACTTTTAACGGGGTCCCGTTACCAAGAAGTGTATACCAAACAAAAAAAAATCCTAATCGGTTAAAAAATAACGGAGTCCTCAGACAACAAACAAAAAATACAACCAAATTGAGAACCTTCTTCTGTTAGGAAAGAAAAGGACCCATCGTACAGAAGAGCTAGAGTATCTTTAGAAAAAGTGGCGTGGCGTGGTTCATGTCTTCATGAGGCCTAGTGTCGTGACTGGTGCAGAAAAGGCAGATTGGTTGACATCGATAGAGTAGCATATTCTATCCCTTGCCAACTGTGAGGCATGTTAAGTCCAGTAAATATATTACAGACTGGTAGACATCCAAAAAGAGTGATACCCTTGGAACTCACCTCAGCGGGCGTGTTGACTACTCCGATGTTGTAGCCGACGGGCAGAGAGGATCCGATGGTGGTGACCACTCCGGCCAACACCAGGAAGAACGACCATCCTGCTTTGTACTGTTGCGTGCTTGTCAACTGCTGGTGCTCTTTCGCTATCTGGAACAACACACAGAATTCCTAAAAAATATTTACACTTACACCAGTCTTATGCCAGCTTTCCCACACCTGTTGAAAAACTAATATTGATCAAAAGTAAATTGAAAGAAAGTGAATCTATTAAGTGTCTGTATCTAAGCGACGATTTTTTGTATATTATGTGAATCGTATAAAATTATTCTAAAACTACATTTATTAACAAAAATTACAATTTTGTATCATCACAAGAAGCTTGAACATTCACGATAAAATATCCATCCAATCTTATATATCCGAATTTAATGTTTCAAAACGCGATTCTATGTGATCCAAATATTATATATTAAGGAGTAACACATTCCTCCCCCAAACTACTAAAATATTAAACAGAAATATCGATACAAAATTTGCAACTTACAACACATTTTAAGGCACTCTTCCAGTCCTCCATTTCGCTATAGTCGTATATACAAAACTACCTAATACAAAACGTGAACCTAAAACTATCTTTTCAAAACTTCGTAGAGCACAGAGTTATAATGGCGGTCGCTAGATCGGCGATGAAGGGCAGCACGGAAGAGAAGAAGAAGATTAGCCAGAACCAGTCGCAGGACCAGCCGTCTAGCATGAAGTATGTAAAGATCATGGCGGCCGAGCCGTGGGCTCCGATAGCTGATGCATGGTTAAGGGTCCAATTGAGGGCAATCAAAAGACAATCGAAGTTTTTACGAAGCTCAGTTTAACTTGTTGTGAATATATTAAGTGTATGTCGACATTCCATTTATGTGCATCGCATCTGATCATTTACATTTTAACGAATAATAAAAGTATTTACAGTGTTACTTGCGACCTTCGTTTTACGAGTTAGGTTTTAAGCAGTGGATCTAAATATTCCACAAGATATATCAACATTACATAGACGTGTCAATCTGAAAGCCTTGTTATAAGAGATAAACCGGCCAGTGGGCCAGTTTCTAATACATACAATAACCTTACCCGACTTATCCTTGCGAAGGATACACCTTTTACATAGTTCATTCAAATGTGATTTTTTGAGCTGTAGAAAGAAAATTTTAAAGCATAGAACTGATTCTTAAAATTATTTAAGTTTAAGGACCACAAATTATCATATACACATACAGGCATTGCGACGCCTAGGTTTACTAGTTTACTTTATAGGTACCTACTATTACATTCGCAAAAGTGCTTCAATGCCAATCGGCAGACGTATATCATTAGCTATCAAACCTTACACTCTGCGAACAAGCGTTCATGAAATTAGGCAATTACCCACCCTACCCGTTAAACCACGGTCTGATCTATCTCCATCCATCTCAATCTATCCATCCATGATCCTAAGATACCTAAACCATCTGTTAAATACTCGCTTAAGTAACTGTCGTATTCAAACTAAATTACCGCGCTTAATTACTTCTGGGTAAAAAGATGGGTATTAAACGACCGCACTCAGAGATGTTTAACTTCACTTAAGATGTCCCAAATGTATACAAAATAACACTAAGTAATCATTTAATAATCTCTGAGTGCGGCTACAAGCACTATAATTAAGAACAACACAGTTAGTACATTTAGGCATACACAAAATATGGACTAAGTATTAGATGTTAAGCATGAGATTAGTTTACAAAGGATACAGATGAGCGATACAGTTGGGGAGAACATGGTTAGACCGAGGATGAAGGTTGTGAGCTCAACCACAATGAGGACCACGGACGCCGTGAGACCCGCCACCAACCTGCAATCACACCATCCGTTAAAATACCTCGATTACCTAGCCAACCCAACCTTACAAACCTAACGTGACCTTAATAGACCGCGAATATGAAAGCACAACAGACAAGCATAGGCTCTGATTAAGTCAGAGGAATCAATAAAAAAAACCTTACTAGACCATAGACAGAGCAGTACCATCAGATATGGGCGACAAGTAAAAAAAGTTTTGAACGTAGACAAAGACGTTATAATAGGTAGAACGACAATACTTTCGTAAGAAATCCGCTTTGCGCTTTCGTAAGAAATCCGGGGGGATTAGCGTGCAGCCTGAACAAAAGTGAAAAGGAAGGAGACATTCTGTCTCGCTTGTATGACCGCGACTACGCTTCGCGAGCAGCGGGCCTTGGTCCGATACTTGGTTCGAGGGGAAAACGTAGCGGGCAAGCGTGTTGTCGGTCTATGTCTTTGCTTTTAGCATTAAGTCCGCCTTGGTTCGAATACAGTAAAGTGTACATAAATACAAATGGGTAGAATGCGTTTGTTTGACTAATTATTCATGGGGTATTTTATCATAACGCTCATTTTCCTTACTCACTTACCCGCCCAAATATTTGTCACGATAAGTACACCACTGCCTGACCAGTTTAAACGATTTGGGACAAACAAACAGATAAGATGCGGCATAACAGTTATTTGGGTGAAAACAAGTAGGATTCGTAAGTAATGCGAACAACGTTTAGTGAGATGGTTGAGGGAATTTGTGTCTTTTTTGTGGAAGCCAATATTATATTATCCATATTTGCTAACGTGGACTTCCTCTTGGATATTAAAATTTCTGAAGATTTTGGTATTATTCTACGTCAAAATTCTCTCTTTTAAGATTTATGGACATACTGTTTTACTAAACTACAACGCAGCGAAATGCAAATTCAGCTGTGAATCAAGAATCTCAGCATGCAGTTTTTTATCATTATATTTAATAAAAATACTTAAATGCTTTTGAATTTGAAATTTTCAAAGGTACTATTAATATTGAATGTTAGGAAATATGTGTAAATGATTTTTTTTGAGATCTTATACAGTTAACACCGCAATGGGAATATTGCGTGTTTGTTTTTATTAATTGAGATGCCACATCCAAAACTTCGCGGAATCTCAACAAAATGCAATCGATCGAAATTGATTGATTAACTTGAAAGCATCGTAATTTGATTAGCATGTATGTATGCACAATTCACGCTTCGCTTCGGTTATGTAGGATTGCATGTGCAACAAAAAAAATTAACAAGACTGTCAGTCAATGGTTTTTTCTTACTTCATGGTGCGGTTTCATCCATGTTTCTCCTTTTTCCATATCCTTGGTTCAAAAAAAGGCGTTCCAATTCAGTCCTGAGGGATAGCCATGAATTTCTGGTCGACCTAAGAACTTCGATCCTGTTTTGGGCGGCAGTGTGTACCATCAAGCGGACAATACGCTTTTTTGATTTGCGTGTTAAAAGAAACGATATTTTCTATTCGCTTTCTCGACCGTACGCGGTTCACAAACAAACTGATTGACCGAATAAAGCATATTTCTAAGTAATGTAACGAAGCACAATGTGATATAATTAGTTGTGTAAACAATCATATAACAACCATGCAACATGAGTTTTTACAGCGATCGTTACATGACAGTATTGCTGTAAAAACTTAAGTTACTTGTTAGAAATCATTTGTAAGTTTTCGCGTGCTAATTCTCATTTATAACAAGAACTTCATAACTCGAAAAAATGAACAAGACCGAATAGAAACACGGTAAATGTGTAAAAGACCGAATTTTTAAAGTTTGGACGCGTAAAATAAATGTAGTTTTCTATTAACATACAGTTTATAGGAAACTTTAAAGAAAAGGAAACATAATAGATCATATTGCTTGATTAAGTAAGCGGAAGCAGTGGTTACTGCAACCCAGAGATATCTGTCTCATAACAAAACAAATGTATTTTTTTTGTTTTCCAAAAATTCACAATGTTTGTGCATGTAAAATATATAAATGTGTTCTCCTGAGACATAGTCATAGTTTTGCACTGTTCCGCTGTTGGACTCAGATCTTTTTCTACGACCGGGAAAGGCCTGGAGCATACTTTGCAACGCTGCTCCAGTTGGCGGAATAACTAACTATAAATTATGTCTATAAACGTAATATCGGTATCGAGTGATGTGCGCGATCAATCCCTAATTACACGGCTAGTTATTTGAAAGCGGTTCGAGTTGGCCACGCGTGGTGGTAGGGTTGTCACTTTTCAGTATTTTATATTTTAAACAAAATAAAAACAAAAATTAACATTAATGAACAATATGGTGGATAGGTAGACAAAAAATGTCTTGTGACCAAAAATAAAAACCAAATTTTCTTGGATTTTTTTCTTCACGCTATTCACTAGCATTGCTCAATACATAATGCGCCGAATTTATTTTAGTTTCAAGATCTCATAACTAAAATAGGATTTTTTTATCCTTTTATTTTTCCCTTAGTAGGTATATTTTCCCTGTGTTATATTTCCCAATTTCTATCTGGCGGCAACCCTACAGTTGACAGACGGACGGACAAGCCAGCCGAGCGTAAGGGTAAACGACACATTTCAATGATCTCGCGTGCTCTGTGCCGTTTTGTTGCGTTTTGTTAGCATGTTTATACTTTGTAATTGTTATTGTGAATAATTTAATATGTATCATTTGGCGACACTTCATTGCTAGTTTAGATTGAATAGCTCAAAACCCGTGTATTTTTTGGTATTTTTATATGTATTTTTTAAAGTATTAGCATTACAATATTATTAATTTTCCTAACCCACCCTCGGATCACGTAAATATTGCAATGGGGGAAGAAAGAAGAAACTCAATATGGAACCCAAGATCTATCGATCCTTCAGTCCGACGCTCTAACCATTGGACTATTGCCGCTTATAGTTATTTTGACATACTTCATATTTTTCTTGCGAGTTTAGATGCATGAGTGCAACAGGCGTGTGAATATTGGCTAATTTGGCGGTTGGTGTGAGACTAACTCGGACGTTTTATCCGTATGAAAATTATTGTTTGTGATGGGATTGTGCTATTTTAACAAGCGGTTATATTAATTACCTAATTAATTATAATTGTAAAATGGAAATCCCTGAAACAATTTAAAGTAGCTGAATCAGTGTTAATTGAAACGTTTCAAATGTCTAGACGCAGGCGACACCACAAGGCCTTAATTCTCAGAAATTAGCTGTTGATTGGACATATCAAATATTTTGTAAGCAATCGTCAGGGTTGGCACTTAAACTATTGTTATTTTATTTTTATACTATGTAGATAGTTTAGAATTTTTAATGCGATTAGGATATCAAAATGTTTTGCACTTACAATGAACTCATTTAGTTAAACACCTAGAACAAAAGAAATGTGATAAAGTAGGGACAGAAAAAAAATCTAAAACATGTTTTTTTCCTTTATGCCCAATTATGTCTTCTTTTCTATACTTTATACGCTTTAACTTGATATCGACTTAAATTAACATATATACACATACATGTAATTATGTCTCGTCTCATAAATTTTTAGGTGTCGGATAACAAAAAAGATTTTGTCTTTGACAAGGGATTCTGTCTACATGCGTGTGTGTGGTTAAAGGATCACATTTTTTTCGTGACGCCAAAAATATTTAATTTAATTTAGAGGAATTTGCTTTTGATTGTGGCGTTTCGTTTTTTTTTCCTCAAAACCCTAACAAGCTTGAAACTGCATTTTTAATGTTCTTTATCGCTATCACTTGCTGTCGCTATCACACAATAAAAAAAGGTTTTAATTTTTCAAACACGCCATTTTGAAAAAAAAACACGTTATTATTATTATTAGTACAGTAATATGATAAATAAGAAAATTTAAAAACGGTAGGGACCCAAAAAGTAATTTTTTATAACATAACTTCCGTGAATTCGAATCTATTGATATCGTTAATTGACACCCCTAAAACACATATAGTTGTGACATAAAATAACCTGGTGGTATGTCTAGATTGTTATCACAGCATTCCTTGACTCCTGACTCTGACGGCTAGCTGGGCTGACCCTGACCCGATCAACTGTTTCGTAACGATAGCGGTCCAACTAATTGGCGCCGTGATGATGTTTTGACAACGCGTGTTAGCGCTAATTGTGTTTGATATGATCTATATGTATGTGAAAATTTGTTTATTTTATAAAGCATCGATCTATTACCCGATCCGGCTCGAAGTACCATTTAAAAAAAAAATGTCAAACATAGTTTTTGTCAATTGTCAAAGTGGTAGAACCTTTTACGGTTCGTCTCCGGCACCACCGCCACACCTATTTCTGCCTTATAACAGCAATGTTCTTGTTGCTGTGTTCTGGTTTGAAGAGTGTGGTCAGGGAGACATACTTAACGCATTTATGGTCGACCAGAGAGAGAACATTGATCATGTATTGGGTTGATTATAGAAGTCTATGGGCGGCAGTGACCACAAACAAAAAAATATAATAGTATTACTTAATTACGCTTAGTTAAAAGTCAGTTTTTAATTGTATTACAAATATAATAAAGTTAGTAATGTTATTTTTTTATAAATATAATAATTATAAAATTGGAGGAGTCGTAGTATTAGCATTCAGTCTACCTGGTGGGATATGCGCACTGCCGCCCATAAACACCTGTGTTCAACCCAAGATACGATCAAAGCATGGACATAGAAAACATAGTCTAATCCTCATCTCTTTTGTTACAGAGCTAGTGATGTCCAACAAGTGACACCCACATCACAATGGCGAGCGTAGGCGCGGTTCTCTTGGAGACGCGGCCCTTCCGGCCGTTCAAGTCCTCCGAGGAGTACTTGTATGCTATGAAGGAGGACTTGGCGGAGTGGCTCACCGTCCTGTACCCTGAACTGAGGATCAATGCTGACAACTTCTTGGACCGTCTGGACACTGGCGTCGCGTTATGCACGGTGAGTTAGCCTGTTATACGCGTATGTTACTGAAATAGTGTATTGGACTAAATTCGGTTTGAAGATATTTATTTTCTCAAAAAGACATTACTTCACTTAAATCTTAAATTATCTTGTTGTGTTTTAGTCGAGTCGAGCCAAGTGCGTTTGCCTTTTTTAAGATTTTTCTTTATACTAATGCAAGATCGTAAGATCAGAAATACACTTTTAGAATTAAATCTTAAAACCACTGTGGAGGATTTTCTACAAATATATATAATAATATTATTGTTCTAATTTCTACTGAATGTATTTCTTTTTAAACCTAACCTGAAGTTCTTATAAAACATAACCAAGTTACAAAATTACGCATTTCTGTGATCGAAAGAGGCCGGCGAAATATTATCTACAGATTACAAATTATCGATAGATAAAATAGAATGTCTATTAAATGATGAACTAGGTTAATACAATTAGGCTTTGCCATTATCATATACACATTTTAACTTTAACTTAAATGTCATCAATCAAATATTGTTTAAATTGGACAAATGAGACTCTGAAGTTTAGAATAGAATTAAAATCGTTTTGTCGCATTTATCCAGAAGACTCCACTCGCCGAAGAATGAAATTTCATCCACATCATCTCGATCCATGGCGGTCTTCTACTGTCCGGTTTTCGCGGTCC
>DWNJ01001853.1:0-11328 GCA_018250275.1 Udranomia eurus
CGCGTGATCCGAATACGACGACGGCTATTTGTCGAGTGTAGTGTAGATATTATCTAAACTTAAAACCTTCGTAGAATCAACCGCTCCCTCAAGAGCGAACAAATTGAATTCTCCCACACGGCGCGGCTTTGTAATCACTTCACTACTCGTTTCTAGTATAGACTGCCTGTTGGATAACTATAATAAAGACTGATACGGCCCGCCAATCTCGATCGCTGCCTACATTCCGTCCTACACCACGTCTTAAGTGATTTCCGAAACGCGGATTAGAAAATTGTTTATAGTAACAATGTATTGATCAAATACGGTTTCGTTCGCAGCCGAGTTCTCGTGTAGATAAGCGTGTGACGTCTGCCGTTCAATTCACTTTACGGCATGTCCTTTTTGAAATTGTATTACTTTCTGTCTTGTGTCGAGACTCCATTAGTTAAAAGTACGCGTCGCACACCGATTTACAACGGGCATCGCCCTGCTTGATGGTCTCTTGTATCGTTGAACTGACAATGAGCTTCTCGTTCGTCGCAATCAACTCGAATTATCCTAACATTTGCGCGGATTGACGACAAAGCCGTGTAATTTTGACGGCCATTGTTTTTTTCGATGCACTACAAAAACCGATGTCACGCAACGCAACACTCTTTATTCGTAAATATTTTTATAACAAACGCGCTCATTGCCACCCATTGATGTGGGCACAATAAGGCACATAACAGCAGTGTTCTTGCTACTGTGTTCTGGTTTGAAGGGTGTGGCCAGGGAGACATACGTAATCGGGGCGTTCCAACTGAGTCCTCAGTGGTAGCAACGCATTTGTGGTCGACCTAAGAAAGAACTTCGATCCTGTTTTAAGCTGATTACACATATCCATGGGTGGCAGTGACCACTGACTATCAGGGGAACTGCATGCGCGTTTGCTACCTCACAAAAAAAACCACAAAGACACCAACCACCCTAGTGGTCACGTGTATATTTGCCACGCGCGTTTTTTGTCCGCTAGCAAAGCAGCGAGCGAGCAGCACATCGCTCATCATTACGTACGAACGACGCGTTTATTATAGGGATGCTCCGATACCACTTAAGTATCGATATCTACTCATTTAAGTAGTATTAAATTCATATTTTTTTACTACAAAGTTTGACCGCAATCTTGCTTAGCGGGAAGTTAAGATACGGCCCAACGTAGAGCACGAATTTGATAAAGTCTATTCACTGATGTCTTTCATTTTTCGATACTACTAATATAACCTCGAAACATCGATATTCATATTGGTGGTGTTCTCAAAAATAAATTTTAATGTTCTCAAAAAGTCCCCCGTGTGCAACTTGGACCTTCTTTTCTTTTTTTGATTTTACTACATAAAATCATAGGCATAGATTTTTATTGTATTTTTATCTCTATTGTTTGCTGATCTTATGTATTCGCCATGGCCATTTATATTTACTAACATACATATAAAATAGTACGTCAGATTATGTACATGTAATTTTTTTCTTTCCAAAGTAGACGGTATCGAAACAAAAGTATCGAGTACGAGCTCGTGTCTACTTGTATCGGAACGGAACGCCCCTAGTTTATTATCTCCGTGGCCTTGACCGTGATGGGTAGCGCGGGGGACACTCGCGCGTGGCCAACGTGATGATTAGTGATTACATGCAGAGTACGTACGTACGCGCGCTGCGCCGTGAGTTTTCGGATTCGGTCTCGCCGTGAAAAAACACCCGAGTCTAAAGTCGTTTTTTGTAGCGCCCGACAAAAAGTCGTATCCGTCGAATTTTTATTTCCATATGTTAATCTTTATGCATACTTTAATTGTAACAAAGCAGTTTGGTTAATTAATTCTCATACATAGAAAATGATTTCTGTTATTGATATCGAAATCGTTAAAAATTAAAGTGTACTCAGGCCTAAATACACGAAAATACGTTATGAACACTCACGCCTACTACGTCAGTCGATTGCTCGTTGGGCAATTCTATTAAAGGTAGGCGAACTTGTTCCATTCCACGTGCCATGCATATACGGGAATATTTGGGCGCCCGGCGACGAATATCAAAGTTTGAAAATCAACCCCCCGCTGCGACCGTTGGTGCGGAGCGACCGTCGAAGACGAAAATAGCGCCGCGTCGAACTCATAATGTAATCGTGACGTCATTCCCGTCAGTAATTATAGTAAAAGTTCGTGACTGTGGCACGCTTCGCCGACTAATGCATATTTGAGCCGAGTAATGAAATTGACGTACCTATTCCGCGTTGTATAATTCTCCTCCGGCGGCGTCGGTTTCGCTAGGTAGGAAGATAGGTAGCTTCTCGGAACTAATTCGTTTTATTGTCGAATTTGCCGAAATGATGATGATGCAGTGTGAAATATGATCCACAATTTTTGTGTTATAAAACGATTATATAATTTAGTCGCGACGAAACTTAAAGTCACCTCTAAGATCGCAAGATTTATTTTTATACCTAACACCCAAAACAAATCTTTACAAATGAAGCATTTTGGTTTTTGAAACAGAATTTATTGGTACCCCAATAAATTTTATAAATATTAACTCAGATTGCCGGTTATCGATTTGCTGCTTATTCTAATCCCCGTGTCCATTTGGGTCAGTTGCATCAATCGACGGGTCGTTAGGACCGCCTGATGACCGGTTTAAAGATTCTTGGATGCTTTGATCTCATCTCTTTCGTGGCCATACAGTGCGAGCAGGACAACGTAATTGTTAACTTCAGTCTTGTACGGGGCTCTCGGCATCACCTGGACATTGGAGTAATATGCACCTACGTTGCTCAGACTAACGAGCTGGATGCAGGAGGGCCGGTGTTGATGAAAAATCGATTTCGATTCCCATTCGATTATTGCGTACCCATTCGCAGCCTCGTAAACGTTATCGATTATGCAAGCATTTACCAGTTCCCACAATTGCCTCGCGTTTTAGTTTATTGGAACGTATGCTGTCGTCGTCTGCTTTTACAGTTTTGAGACATTATCGATTTGGATCTTAAATCGTTTCCATTATCCGATTGAGTTTACTTTAGGGTCGCTTTACTGAATAACGCAGGTTAAGGATCACATAATGGAAGTGAATCAGGTATCGTCAATCAATCAGGATTTTATTTTTTCTTGTCTATCTTAGAAAAGTAAAATAAGTACTGTAAGAAAATATTGGTAAGATCGTATGTAATTTTAAAGTTGTCTTTAATTTAAATTAATAAAGATTAATATCTTTCAATATACCTATTTGTTCTGTTTGAAACATTAAATATCTGCAAAGCTCTCCAAGGTTTTAAATATAAAATCTAAACACTGCAATACAATATAACGCTTCACGCTTAATACGATAGAAATCTCTCTTATAAATAAATTCTCCTTGAGAAATACCTATCCCAACTATCCATATAAAAGAATTACAATCATTCTCACAGCAATATACGTAATAGCTATCACGTAATGATAGGCCTCTAATACCATTACGTATAACCTCGCCATCGATCGCATTAATCGATAAGAGATAGGGGATCTCTGAATGGCACGCGAGCTCACCTCTCGCGGATTGCTGAAAGCGCCATTGTGGAGCCGTCGAGAGCTGGACCCTATCAAAGACCCGTGGACGGACCGAGAGGTGATCTTTAACAAAGTATTGCAAAGTTATGTCTTACAATCTAATAATCGATACATATGAAATGCCGTGGAGCCATAATTTTAATTTAGCATGAAGATTATTTTATTAACACAATTAAAGATTACAGCTACGTCTTCTTATTCCACTGGTAGAGAGAATTTAGTTTTTGTCCCGTATTTTTTTTGTAAATTAGCAACTTGATGTTCAATATGTTGATTTAATGTTATGTTGACTTCTTGAGTTATTTAATTTTGTACTAACAGACATGTCAATGTCATAAGTTTTTACTTATTTTACTGTACTTATTTTAGGTGTTCTCGTGTAAGGTGGTGAGATTGTAAGTGTCAAAACGCGTAGAATGACTAACCGTGGAATGGATTTTAAATAAATTCAAGCTAATCGACGAAGAGCTGGATTTTACACGTACTCCGGCGCTAGTGACAACGAAACCACTTAAGTTGTTTGCTGGTTGTTGTGTGGGTTGAATTTTGAACGAAATTGGAAATATACATCAATCATCAGCAATGATCATCACCTGAAAAGCATAGTATCTGAATAAAATCGCTCCAAAATCGTTTTCAATGAGATAAAATGCAAAAATCTGTAATTTAAAAAGGCAAAGACCTACACGTATGCTTTTACTTTAAGCTACGTACTTTCTCCAGTTTTTAATAAAAATAACTATATGTACACATATTTCAAATTACTTTTACGGTAAAAAATAATAAAAGCAATCATACATAGTATATAGGTACATGTAAGGATTTCATGAAATCTAAAAATGGAAAAGAACACAAGCGTTGTAACATCATCATAATCCTGTTGTTTCAAAACGCGAAATCTCCAATCTGCCCTTGCTCTTCCGCCTCCAAGACGAAACTGGTCGGTGGGCAATAAAGTTTTATGTTATCGTTACGCCCAAAGCGATCGTAAAGTTACATCATGCCGTTTTCATTCGCGAAAATTACTCGTAACGATGTTGTCTTCTCAGAGATACAGTCACCGCTCGGGTCGTCGTCCACAATACGATATTATGATAATAATTTGTCATTCAAGAGAGGTTCAGCACGAGACCACGTCTCAAGGATTGAGTGTTGTAATTTTTTAAAGACATTTTGGGCTGGTCGATCGTTAACGCACAGTATGTGTTCCGAAGTGGAGTGTCTGAGTATCTGTGCAGATAAAATGCTCGTGAATATATTAGCGATATTATTCTATAAATAAACATGCCTAATGCTTCGAATCATAATTCGGAACGGGTTCAATAGTCCTCCGTTTATGAATGCTAACAGCGAACTAAGTAGTTTACGTCGTCATAATATAAACAATTTACGTTGGTGTTAAATTCGCCTGACAATTCTCTTGGCAGCTTTAGTGGCACTCGGATACTGCTTCTCGTAAAGAAGTCGAGTTTAATCAGTTCAAAAGTCCACGTTCCGTAGGTATCTAGTGAGGAGACGAGGACACTGAAACTATTAAAATGATTCCGCTTTAGAGGCCACTGTTGACAGCACTCAAACTGATTCATATCAGTGAAAAAAGATTCGCATGTATGTCTATGACAGTAGGCCACTAGCTTATCATATCTCATATCAAATTTATTTACAAGAATCAAGAATCAAATGTTTATTAATCACAAGGTATACAACACTTAATGAAAGTCATATATATTTTCTTTAGTCAGTGATCATCATTCAGGTTCTCAGGGCATCTATAGAAGACGGGGCATAGCACTCTTTTAAAAATAACAAATTCAGTTTACAGCATGATTTTGGTCCGATACTGAACTCACGAGACAGCGACCGCTTGTGTCAGTACTAGTCCACTAATTTTACTATTATAGTTCTAGTTGTTTCAAGTGAGATCAAATGTTGTATTCTTTCTCGATTACATTAATTGGATAAAGGAGTTAATGATTCTTGCAGAAATCAAGTGCATTCAATTATCGTTATAAACATTTGGTTTACACTTTTCGGTTATATATGGTACAAGTAATGGGGCCAGTATTTGACATTATTTTTGGAAAGTTTTCCCAACAGAGGTACACTTTTGTATACACTGATACTTTATATATATTTGTATACCTAATCAATAAAACAAAACACTACTTCAAGCAATAACTAAGCCAAATATATCTATTTAGACACGACGATACTTACTGAATAGTATTCTATTAAATGTAATGATGACAAGTAAAGTGTAGAGCTATACGTGACGAGCTGCCCGTTACAAGCATCCGCATTATCCCCTTGGCATCTACGTACCACTCGAATCGAGTGCGGTCCATTGTTCGTGATCCCCACAGTTTGAGAAACGCTGACGTGGCTAGACTTTGGCTAAAAAATTAGCCGTGCACGGTCACTGACACGTCGAGTAGTAATAATATCGTCTCTATGCTTCAATATTTTCGTTCCGTTCATAATTTATATGAATACGAGTATGTGGGTTTTTATTTAGCACGTCGAAACAGCACGCCTTCAAACGAGACGGCGCGGTCGGACGGACGGGCGAGCATTAGCGCTGTTTGTTCGGTATTAACGAGAGATGAGAGAAAAAAGAAACACATGGACCAAGAATAATGAGCGGGTTAACCGCAGTTTTTTGTCGCGGTATTATCCAAAATTCGCATAACTAAGCGGCTTTTAATTTTGCACGAAACTTGCACCGCGCTCCGCCGCCGCCGTCCGGCTAGTTAGCTCGTTTGGAGCTATAAAAAATTCAGTTTGCACCGAGATTCACTGAATGGAATGGCGAGTAGTGAGTATGCAATAAAAAACGTCAATTTTTAAGCGCAAGCACTAAAATAAGGGACACGCCGATCGATGGCAGTAGGTAGTTGTTATTCCGTACGCGTGTTTTGTATAATATACGAAAATGGAAATCGATGCGACGTCTTCATAAAAATCATCGGACGGACTCGACGTTCGTCGTAAGGACCGTGGAGTTGAGGAGTCGCCGCACGCGAAGCGATTCCGATGCGAATGCGAAGCGAACGACGTATTTTAACCCCTAAATGGCCAGAGACAATGGCGGAGAGTTGTAAACGATCCGATCACGTATACAGACGCAGGTACACCGACTGTTTACTGGATGTTTCTTTTGTTTTGTCCGAAATTGAATTAAGTTATTTCGTTCAATGCGTTTTTTTTTGCGCAAGACCAAGCATAATATTGTATTTATTTAATAAAATCTGTAAATTATAGTAGTTATGTAATTTATCTATGACATTTGTACATTTACGCATTATTTTTCAATACTTTTCAGGGCGCATTTTCTAATTAAAGTCCTTGTAAGTAACGTGTCCTTCATTCACAATAAAACATATGTTTAACACTAATTAAGTTTAGTTTTAGCCTATAAAAAGTCGATTCTCATAAATAAACATCGGTTCGAAGATGCTCAAAAACGCCCGATGTTCCGACACAAACGTGTTTTAAACAGATGTTCTGATTTGATCGGCATTCCGGCTCAATGATATTCGCCATTCATCTTCCTGTCAGATTGTTTGCAGCTTCTATGATATGTTCATAATAAATTGCCTACCGGATACGTATTGCAGATAGAAAATTAGCAGTCGCTTAAATGAGTAACGGCATTTATCAAGCCACTGGGTAACTACATTGTGAGATTCAATCTTTATGCGGATTAAATATATTTATGTAACACAATTTGTAATAATTAATTGAATTAATATCTAATATGTACTTTACAACTTATAGACGCTGTGTCTGGGCGGTATTCTGATTTGAAGAGTGTCACCAATGGGGTATTCCTTAAGGCGTTCCATTTTAGTCTTAATAGAATGGAGGTATATTACTCTTTTCTGTTTAGAACTGGAACAGATGTAGATTTCCTTGACGATAGTAACTCTTGAACATTAGGTGGATTACACACGTTGCATAACTTCGTTTAATAGATGTAGAGGAATAAGAAGCGTACAAAAATGTTTTGTTTACACAGTCGGCAAAATTTATGGCACTCTTTAGATACGCCAATGAGATTGGCCGCGGATATTATTATGATCAGTATTTTTATGCCCTATCATTGGACGTGCATAACGGTGTTCGTCTCTATACTTCCAGCTGCTAAAACAGGCTCGTATAGTTTTTGCTCTAGAATATGATGCCACATCGCTGTTACCGGTTCTCAGCCGATCGGCTCCCCGACGTCTGGCGAGTGTGCGATAGTCAATGGACTAAAAATGTTTGCATGGAATTGATTAACCCCGCCGACTCGCCGCGTTTCGTGTTTATCATTAGGTTATGGCTCGGTTTGTATGAAATTTTCCATCTGATTGTAAAACTTGTACAGCACTTTTATGCTCCAATCTCATTACACTTAGCCTCGTATTCATAGGTAGGTGGTACAAACAGCCGCCAAGTAAGTGCTCGGCGATATGGAATTCCTCTCTAAAGTGAGCCTGTACGAACGAGGAGTTGTTTGTGCAGATCGCATCTCGGATAAAAGAGGCCTCTGTTTAACGAACGTCGAGTCATATCATACGATACGTTCTCACGGTAGCTCTCCGGAGACGAGCGGAGAAAGCCTTATCTCGTGTATCGGAGCGCGAACAATGTGAAGAGCGTGCCGATGTTTATCAGCTTCGGCGATCTAGTGCTCATTCGACTTTCACTCGACACGCCGAGTGTGTTGCTCCTAATGCCACCACCGTCGCCACCTCTCGTTAACGGCGACGGAAGCTGCAGCGGCCGCCGGAGCTACTCATCAGTGTGAAAGTGCCTTGAGTCGACTAGTAGTATCATATAGATCGTGTCTTCGTATACAAGAAGTCTTTGTTCCAATTTCGAATGTTCCTTGAGCGACTGATGTAACTTTGACACTATTGGGGAATTTGGTCGTGGGTCACGCCTACAGTGTGAACGTACATAATATGTCAAGCGATGCATTGTTGGGATATATGCAAAGGAGATTCATCCAGCGTCAAACGGCGCTCTTTTTAACGTTTTAATATTCAATAACACGTCCATAAACGGGCATTGTGTTGTGGTTTATGCCCGTTCGTTCGGGAGACGCCGCGCCGGCCGCGCATGTTAAGCTTGTCGTGATTTAGTGCAGGGCCGAAGCTCGGCCCACGGCCCTAATTACAAAGTGTAATGAGGTGACGCCCGCGCCGTCGGGCCGCCGCGCCAGCTTAGTGATGGACTGACGTCTCGTCATTGTGGTGCATTGGATTCTGTTATTAACGAGATAAAAAAATTATAGGACGCGACGTAGTTTCTTTCGGTCGCCTTCGACAGCGGTCAGTATACTGCCAGCTTGCAGCGTAGATTTCACATCAGTACCAATTTGCATTTTGTATTACACCAGCGTTGTGGATACTCCAAGACATGGTGGTGGTCAGGCTTGTGACCAGCGAAACATGAAAAGTTATTTAAATCTACGACATTCAATTAATAAGGCATCAAAAGGGTCATTTTATTATAACGTATGCACATTACATTATCTCGTTACAGGAAATTTCCATTGTCAAAAGGTAATTCCTTAAATTTCATAATCAGTCAAACCGCTGTCGTTGATTACTGTCCGTTCGTCGGTGCGGTATTTCGATTACCAATGTTTAAATATAATTAAACCCTGTTATGACTTACCACACAATTTATTTCCCATCACTGACATTGACTATTCATTGCGCCCCGCGAGCTCTAAGAGAGAGCAAATGCGTTTTTTGTCACACCTAAGCCATGTACCTATTCATATCTGAGCAAATTGATCATCGTCAATTTCATTCGATTAATTAGCTACACCGCATCTGACAATAAAGCGATGAGTGCTGAAAGATCGTGCTCACAGTGGTCAGCCTTTGAGCCTTATCGAGATAAATGGAGATAAATTCGTAGATAACACTGATGTTTCAACCTCTCTCGACTCGTATAACAATAACATTGCTCTTATTATCTTCGTAGATTACTTAGGAGTATTATAAGTTTAATTCAAAATTGCTTTAATCAGATTTTATCGCGGCACTCGAACAAGTTAAAGGCACTTATAATTTATAAGTCGATTTGCATTTTTCTCCAGCCCGAGACGACTACAAAGGTAAAACCGATGACTTTAACGTCAAATCTTCACATTTGCATCGCGATAGAAATCTAAATACTCCTATTTGAATATACAATTAAAGTGTAGATAAAAACAATTTGCCAAATTGCTTCGCATTTGCGAACGTTAAAAAGATATGACACGCAAATGGTACACACATTTTCATTTAACTGTCAGCTGAAGTAATGATTTTAAAGCTACAATGAGCATTTAAATTTGCATACAAACATTTCACAGTCGTTGACCTCAACACACTGAGGTGTTAATATTCACTCGTTAATGTTAATATTTTACATCGAGTAATAGAAGTAAAGCAAATGTCGGACCCGAAAAAAAAGGAATCGAGAATCATAGCGAGCGAAGTTGTCTTAGCTGCCCAAGATGCAAATGTAATGCAAAACTCGTTCAATATTGTGATGACATGAAACGCAGTACACCCACCGTAGTCCGTAGCAAGCTGGTCGACTATATTAAACGAAACGTGCCTAATGGGGACCACACCACGAATAGCAATATCTTATCTCGCATCTAATCTCACTAAGGTAGAGTTAATGTGATTTTTTAGTTAACCAGTCGGATAGTAGGAGCAATGTACATAAAGCGAAAACTGTCTATAGTGTAATAATAACGTTATGGCCTATAATTAATTCCATGTTAATTTTGTGATTTATATTGATTGATAAAATCAGTGAAGGTACTAAACAAGTATTTCCATCAACGTCATTAATATTTTGAAGACAGATTACAAAGAAGAAACAATAATTTATTCCTTATCTCGTCTCGTATACCGCATAAGCGACCTACTATTTGTTATTAAACTCATTTCCTAATGGCTCGCCGCTATCGTCTTCTCATTTCTCTTAGAACACTCGAGCCACGCGAGAACCATCAGCTGAAACAGATGTGTGGATGTCATTATTTTTCCGAACGTCGAAATTGTTCTAGTTTCCAATAACATAAGTGACACATATTAATTTCCTAGCACGTTTTTGTCACATCGATTCGTCACTCATTTCACAAGATAGATCAAGATACATACATTCAAGATCTTGAATTTTTTGCGGTCATAATCATATGTATTTAAAATGTTTCCGTGATCCATTATAGGTGATAATAATGTAAGCGTCGATTTAATATTTAGATTATTATGCTTGATAAATCCGAATATGTCCTTGTTACAGATAGGATGGCGCGTTAGCGTCGTCCGTGACGCTCGGACAAATATCTCATCTATTAAGCTCCATTGAACTGTATGAAAAATTGCGGTCATCCATTAGAGGCACGACACGCTTCGTTCGTTGATTAATTCACTTTAACAATGCCAGTGTGTTGATGAACCGTCTCCTTTGGTCTGCCGATTTTTTTCTCGTCTCAACAAGCGTTTTTTTCGACATTCGCCATGGCTACGATGACAGTTTGAGTTCTTATGACAAGCCGTAATAAGATGCGGTCCAGATATGTTTCCTCGTTACAGTTTTTTCTCTTGATGTCCTTCTACTGCGTCGGGTCGTACGTTTGATATTTTACGGTGTTTATATCACAGACTGCGTGCGCTTTACCAGCTTTATTTCCACATCTGGATCCATCGACAGGCTATAGATCGTGTGGTATATAATATTTATGTAATTATCTTTATTATCTATTGTT